>JASDQU010013233.1:19516-33924 GCA_032191745.1 Picea mariana
TTAGGTTTAATGACTAAGAACATTGTTTTCTTTTAAGTGTTTACAAGTTCAAATCCAGAGGGGTTGTGTTTCTAATTTGGTACCATAGCTTTTGGAAGAAACTTGCATTTGTAGGAAGAAATTTGTAGCCCCAAGAACACAACCAATGATTATGGCTACAGTTTGTTACAATTGGTTTTCTCAATCTTATCACCAAGAGATCAATAGAGAACTCAGAGCTAATGGTTGTGTGATGGAACTCATTTCAGAACTTGATAAAGATGCTGATGAAGACTTTACCAGGTAGACATTATTCAAAATTGACTTAATCTATTGTAATATGTAGAAATTAGTTAGGAGTTATAAAGAATTCATTTATCCATTAAAGAAATTGATTTAATCTATTGTAAAAAGTAGAAATCAGTTAGGAATGGTAAATAATTCATTTCTCCATTAAAAAAAGTGTTTGAAAAAATAATGAAAAAATGAAAAGTTTGATTTCCATAAAAAAACCCATAACATTTCAGATTTTTATAACTTTTGCAAATTCATCTATCAATAAACTAAATCTGATAAATAAATAAGAAGAGGAGAGTGAACAATTCATCTCACACATTTGTCTCCTCAATTTGTGTTTTAATTCATTCATTTCACACATTTATCTGCTCTATTTATTTCTAATTAACTCAAACAATTTGAATAATGAACAAATTACTTCTAGAATGTAAATATCAAAACATTACAAAATCAAACTCTAACCTTTACTATAATTAGTAGAACATTGTTTTTCACATAATACATTACAAAATCAAATTCAAACTCAAAATTTGAACATTGAAAATTCTTTCAACTAGCAAGCCTTTACAAAAATTTTCACCAAATAAGACATCACAAAATCAATTTGTAATCAGTCCAGAAACTACGACACGGATTTGTCCAGGCCGAAATTGATAAAAGAAGAATAAGAAGAGCCACCGCTAAAGCTTGACCGAGTAAGTGAAAGTGTTATGCTTCTTGCCTCCATTTTGCTCACAGGGAGGGTTGGCCAGCGACCTGGGTAAACCGAGTAGACCTGACGCCTTGGATTTATATAATACAATTTACCCAGATTTGTCACTTTTACGCCAACAGGTTTTAACCTACCTCCCCACTTTAGCAAACCCGTCGATGTTCAGCATATTCCACCCACCAAGGGTAAAAGATAGGACATTTCTTCCACACTTTTCCGGAACTTAGAACACCTGATGACATTCTGCTTGCTATGATGTTTCCTTTTTCTAGAGGACACTTCCCTCCACATTACAACTTGTAACAGTTTGCCAAGTGGATGTGAGTTGAATATACACGTGAAGGAGGGAGTGGGAGAGTTTGGATGATAGATATTGTGTGTTGGGTTATTATGTTGAAAGGCGTACATCTATTGATAATGGGCAGAGTTAATAGGGGTTTAGTGCTTAATAAGTTTTTTATGGACATAATTAAATATGGCTGGAATATTTTTAGTAGTCACACAAAATAAATGGCTGTGATTTCAATCATTAATTTCCTAGCTATTATAAAGACATATGTTTATGTGTTTACTTTTTTATATTTTGATAGCTAACTGATTGCCACGTAAGTGATTAATAAAAATTAAAATATTAACACCAGATAAATAAAGCTCAAAATATTAACACCAGATAAATAAAACTCAACCGTTTAGTTCAACGTTCACCAACAACTATTTAACTGCTATGCTAATTATACCTCATTCACTGTTAATGACACTCTTTTGATTGTGACTTATATTGCTTAGCTTTAGCTTACTTTTTTTATGTATGGATAAGAATCCTTAAAATAAAATAATCCTTAAAATAAAACGAAGACAATATAAGAAGAGGATATTTTTGTCATGGATGGTGAGGGTGTACATTTTGCACCAAACATTTTCATCTTTCTACAATGAAGTTTGAATCATTAATATTGCGTGTTGGGTTATTAAACCTCATTTAATAATCATGAAACTCTAGATTSTGACTTATCTTACTTAGCTTTAGCTCGTTCTGTCGATTGAAGGATTAAAAAGGATTCATTTATTTTTAATCTTTGAAATTAAATATAAAAAAATAAAACGAATATTCTTTTTGTCATTTTTGTCTTATACGATGACGGTGTACTTTTTTTATTATACGTTTTCAATTTTCTATCATTTTATTCATATATGTGAATAGATTTATAATATATATTATATTCTAGCTCTTTATGACTTAAACGTTAGGCATCTCTCTATTGAAAATCGATTAATCAACTTGGCTCGGAATTCATGATGTTGTCATATTTTTGTGGTTGTCTTCAAATGAATGAATGATATTTAATATTTAATATTAATAAAGATGATAAAAATATAATTATAGATGTTTTGTTGTTGAGCTATCATATGGGAAATCAATCTAGTTTTTAATCAGTTTATTATCCAAAATATACCAAAAGAAAGGTTAAGAAGCTTTTTATAAAAATTATCCAAAAAATATTTACAAGTCTTAGGATTGTCATTCTTCTTGTTGTGGTCATATATACTAGAGAAAGGAGATAGCATGACCGAAAACTTAAACAGAAGAGGAAGGAGCTTCTCGAGGAACGTAGGGGGTTTCCTCTCCATCAGCGCTGAAGATGATGCCTTAGATGATGCCTTGTTTGGTAGCCATAATGTTGAGTTTCTTATCCGTCAATTGGTTCTGCAACTGGATGAATTTGATTATCCTGGCCAACTCTGTTTGTGCAACATCCCTGACAGTGATGAATTTTCACTAGGAGAGTTTTCATATGCTTGTAGAGATCGACAATGCGAAGATATTTAATGTCTCTGGGATGAGTTGAGCTAGTGTCTGGAAGCAAAGGCATGAATTCTTCATCCACTACTGTATACAAGGTATTCATCTTCTCTTGGCGAACCTCGTTTTCTAGACTCTCCAAGTCTTCTTGAGTTTCAGGTGTAGTATTATTGAAGTAATTCTCCTTTGCAACGACCGCTTCTTGGTGCACTCTAGAATGGGGTTGAATTCAGGGGGTTCTACCTCTTCCCCTAGGCCCTAACCAGTCCATTATGGCTCTTCATATCTGAGCACTTGGCAGACAAAGGGAGCAAAGAGGAATGATGAGAGTGTTAAAGTTCCATACCCTGCGTGTATTCCAAAGCCGTTGAGAGTTCCAATGAAGCTTATAACTGACATGAATGGTCGATCCCTCCATTATCCTTTCTATGATTTTGCTCATGCACCTTCTAGCGTAATGATTTGAATGATGATCATAGGCATACTCGATGTAGATTTTGTTGCTAAGGCGAATGGTCGTCATCTAGAGTTCGGAGAGAGTATGAATTGTGGCGGCAAACATGTGTTGAGATTTAAACTTCATGGTCGAGGCGTTACATATGAGACTACAATAATTTTTGAAGCGCGATTGCATGGTGGCTAGCTCAAACCCACTGGCGAGCCTTAACTTTGTATTAATGTGATGCATTGAGAGGAGGTTGGAGGTTGCCTTGTGTCACATGGATTTCCATGGCGAGAATCCCTGAAGAATTCATGGAGTCGATGTTTTTAGAGGGACTCCCAGCTCTCACCCGAATTGAGAGGAATGAGATTTAATATTCATAATTTCCTTGCATTTATGAATGCATTGTTAACTTGTTTACTTTTTTCATGTTTACTTTATAGGATTTACTAAGCCATCCTTTCAATTGTTGATACAAATACAATTAAGGTTACTTAACTTTTAACATTTACATCTCAATTAAATTTTAACATTTTAAAAGATATGAAATAACTTGGCACTTATGGTTACAGAGTGAACTAAAAATAGTGTTATTTTTTTACTACGTGGTGTGTGGTTACATTGTCAAACTTGGTGTGGCAAAAATTCATTTCAGTGTTTACATTTACTTTAGCTATGAAATAATGATCTGAATTATTTTCAGAACGAAATGAAAGTAGAGATATTACAATGAAATACACATAAAAATTACCAGAAATAGAGAAATACAACAATACATGATTTCTATTAATGAAAGAAATGTACAAAGACTGTAAAAATACAAAGTGCAAGACTCACTAGAATGGTGACAACTTTATCTCTGAGAAGACATGTAACGACTATGCTCATTCACAAGAAAATGATTAAATGAGGCTTTGAAGGCCTTTTTATGATAAACATGAATGCCAAAACCCTAGACATCCAAAAACCTAACTCTAGGAGATGAAGCGCCAAAAGTCATGTGGGCCTCGTTGGGGTAAGTTAGTACATTAACTTCCCAGGGTTGTAACTTTTGCATATGATATTTGTTTTAGGCATATGATAACCCGTTGGAAAGGTCTTTTCAAGAATTACGCATTATGTCATCAAACTTTGGCTTCGTATATAGTTTGATAGTGGAAAGCCAAGAAAACATTGTTTAGAGCCCTAAAATGGCCATGGAAGTATAGAAATATGTACTGACGTGAAAACTTCCAAAATAAGCTAGTTGGAATAGGTGGGAGACCACCAATATCCACCTGAATGTTTTGTAGGGATTCAAGATAGCCTCGTAAGTGAAGAACCCACAATTACAAAGAAATGTCCCCATTACAGAGAAATGTGTTGAAATGAAAATTGTCCAGATGAGCCAGTTGGAAGTTGGAATAGGTGGGTGGCCACCAATATCCACCTGGATCAATCCTCCCCCCTTAGGAGGAAATGGTCTCCATTGTGTTGTGTTCTTGGGGAAGAGGGGAAATTGTTTTTTGAATCTGAATCTTGGTGAGTTGTGTGCCTTGTTGGAGAAGTTACGATGCTTGGTCTGTGGAAGGCTGTCATGAACCTGTTGCTGGCGGGGTTGAATTTGTTCCACCAACATGTTGTCTCTGGGATTGACAGGGCATTGTGTAGGCACCATCGTAGCTGAAGAAACAATTTATGCAATCTGCTTTTGCTAGATAGAAGGTGTTGAGGTTGCAGTGGTTGCAGGGGCCTTTTTTGCATCCTTTGAACATATTGTGAAGAGGATGAATTTTGCAGTATGAGAGATTACCTTGCAGCACTATTTTGGTGAAACAATAGTTGGAACTACCTCTGCTATCCTATAGAGCTGACCCACAAGAGTAATAATGACACTACGGGGTCGAGACTCATAAAAAACATGATGTTTCCACATATATGGTTGGACCAAAACAACATCACAGACATCAACAGGGGAAACATCAAACACTACCTCATCCTTGAAGGGTTGGATGCCATAGGACAAGCGACACTACTAGCTAACACAAAGATCTCGTCCCTGGTTAAGCCACCCTATGTTGTATGGTTGTGGGTGTGGTGTTGTTGACAACCCCAATTGTTTGACGACCTCAAATGAAATGAGGTTCTTCTGGTTGTTGTTATCAACAATGAAATGCAATGGGGTCCCATTTACTCACATCTGTGAATGGAAGAGGTGCTCCCCCTCTTCAGGATCTATTGGTTCTTCTAGTTGAATTGTTGTGATCGCGACAATAACAATGGGGTCTGCGTCGATGATCTGTATATTTTCAATATTTTCTGGATCAGATTATGAATTAAGGTTTGGCTCCTTGTCTTTGACCTTGACCACCAATGACTATTTAAAGCGACATTCATCGGTTTTGTGCTAGGGGATTTTGTGGAAGTCACACCAATTCCCAGTGTCATTCTTCGTCTTTCCCTTACTGTTCTTGTCCTATGTATTGGACAGGTTTTCTGGAGGCTATTGGTTAGGGCCATCTTTACCATGTTTTGGTTGTTGTGGATTTGTAGACCTGAACTCCTATTTGTTCTGGTGCCTAAATTTCTGCTTGATTTTGACAACATATTGATAAACAACTCCCAATGATGAGATGTTTAGGAAATCCATTTCGGTTTGGATGTACCTATGGATATCCCCACGGTATTTTAGAACCAGATGTTGCTCAAAGTCTTTGATACCCAGCTTGGTGCGCAAGGTATGGAAAGAATTTGTGAACTCCAACAATGTTTGGCTCTTCTCTTGCCACATTGTGGTCCATGTCATGTATTGATCTTCATAGTTATGAACATGGTAGTATTGTTCCTTGACCACATCCAAAAAAATATACCAAGTGGGCTCGGCCCCATATATTCCAGATTCCTCTATGGAACTTTTTTCCCAGTAAGTTTCCCAACAATGTTTGACATGGGGGAGAGCCTTGAGGAGTGCGAAGGTGATATTTTCCCTATCGAAAAAATTGTGAGCAGAGAAATAACCTTCTAGCAGATTCAACCATTTTTCTAAGGCATCTGCATCTATCTGACCATCAAATACTAGAATATCAAAATTAACTTGTACCTTGAAGGGAGAGGTTCCTCCAAAGTAGTTGTTTGATGAAGATGCGCCTGTTGCTATCGGCAGGCGTTGAAGGATGTGGAAAAAATTCTTCATCATTTCATCCCTCTATCGCATGAGAGCTTTCTCAAGCAACAGATTAATAGAATCTTTTACTCCGTCGTTTTTGTTTTATGCCGCCATAGAGGGTTTCTTGGGCGTGCAAGAGTGATTTTTCTCAAGAGAGACAAGCTCAAGACCCAACTTGCTATACTCGGACCTTGTCAGGGACATGCATTGAAACACGATCAAGAGAAGCCTTCTTTGATACCACTGAACTAGATTATTTTCATAATGAAATGAAAGCAGAGATATTACAATGAAATACACATAAAAATTGCCAAAAACAGAGAAATTCAACAATACATGATTTCTATGAATGAAAGAAATGTACAAAGACTGTAAAAATATAGAGTGCAAGACTCACTAGAATGGTGGCAACTTTATCTCTGAGAAGAGATTTGATGGCTATGCTCATTCACAAGAAGATGATTACAATGAGGCTCTGAAGGTATTTTTATGATAAACATGAACGCCAAAATTCTAGACATCCAAAAACCTAACCCTAGGAGATGAAGCGCCAAAAGTCATGTGGGCCCCGTTGGGGTAAGTTAGTACATTAACTTCCCAAGGTCACAACTTTTGCATACGATCTTTGTTTTAGGCGTGTGATAGCCCATTGGAAAAGTCTTTTCGAGAACTACACATTATGTCACCAAAGTTTGACTCTGTTTACAATTTGACTATGGTAATCCAAGAAAACATTGTTTAAAGCCCAAAAATGGTCATGGAAGTACAAAAAGATGTACTGGCATGAAAACTTCCAAAATAAGTCAGTTGGAATAGGTGGGCGGCAACCAATATCCACCTAGATGCTATGTAAGGCTTCAAGACAACCCCATAAGTGCAGAACCCAAAATTACAAAGAAATATCCCCATTACAGAGAAATGTGTTGAACTGAAAATTGTCTAGATGAGCCGGTTGGAAGTTGGAACAGGTGGGTGGCCACCGATATCCATCTGGATCAAATAATTAGGCATGTAAGAGGAGTGGGAAAAATGAGTAGTGTGGATATTTTGATGACCTGATATGAAGGGGTGATCCAGATTTATGAGTGGAATGAAATGAATAGCAAACTGAATACATTAACACAGAGATACGAAGAACAACAAAAGAGATCCAGTGAACAATAACTTCTATTGAATAAATAAAATATGTTGAAACTGTAAAACTGCAAAACTGAAAACAACTTGCTCGAATGGTGGTAGCTATCTATGAGAAGAGATGTGGCTGCTACGCACATCTATATGAAAAGAATGATTACAATGAGGCTCCAGAGGCCTTTTTAACATTACTCATGAATGCCAAAACCCTAGACATCCAAAAACCTAACCCTAGGAGATGAAACACCAAATGTTATGTGTGCCTTGATGGGAAAGTTGGTACCTCAACTTCTTGGGGTCGTAATTTTTTCATACGACCTCTGTTTTAGGCTTGTGATAACCCGTTGGAAAGGTATTTTCAAGAACTACACATTATGTCGTCAAAATCTAACTATGTCTATAGTTTGATGGTGGCAAGCCAAAAAACAATGTTTAGGGCCCCAAAACAACCCTGGAAGTACATAAAGATGTACTGACATGAAAAATTCAAAAATAATCCAGTGGGATTAGGTGGTGGCCACAAATATCCATCTAGTAGATATGTAGGGCTTCAGATAGCCCCAAAAGTGTAGAACCCACAATTACGAAGAATTATAGAAGAACGTGTTGAACTAAAACTATCAAAAGGATCTAGTTGGAATAGGTGGGTGGCCACCAATATCCACTTGGATCAGTCCTCCCCCCTTAGGAAGAAATGTTCTCCATTGTGTTGAGTGCCCCCATCAAATGAGGAAATTTATATTGAATTTGGCCCTGGGTGAGCCATTTTCCTTGGTGCAGGAGTTTCCCTGCCTTGACAACCCAATAAAGTTGGATCCTCTACTGGCAAGTGCCCTTGACCTGTGTGTCCACTATATGACCAGTGGATTCATGTTCCATGCAGTTAGGGTTGAGCTTTGTTGGTGTCAACTTTTCTATGATCTCCAAGGTGTCCAATAATGGTGGAAAATATGGTCATAGGAGGTCCACATTGAACACTAGGTGCAAGCCAAGGAAAGAGGGAGTGTTGAGCTCAAAATAGTTGTTTCCCACATCCTTGGTGATAGTGTAAGGCCCATAGTGAAGTGGAAGGATCTTCTGATGGGGCCTTGTAAGTTGTTATTTCTATAAATGTAACTAGATCTTGTCTCCCAACTGAAACTTGTGCAATACCTGGTGTTGATCATGGCGCTGCTTGTACTTAGCATTGGCTTTCTGCAAAATTCCATGGACCTGTTGGCGGATGTGTTGAATCTGCTTAATGAATCTAGTGTCTTTGTCGACCCTAGACTGAACATGGCAAGATTATGTATGTGTGGTTGCAAGAGGTAGTGCAACATCAGTGGGACCCAAGGGTGGAATCCCAACCGCACCTAAAATGGGCTATGGTCAGTGGAGCTATGGAAAGCCCTATTGTAGCTGTGTTGAACATAGGGAAGACTCTCATCCAATGTACATGGATTCTTATAGTTATACATGTGGAGGATGTGCACAATCATCCGATTGACTACCTTTATCTGGCCATCGGTTTAAGGGTGGAAGGCAGTGGATTTAGTGAGCTTGGTGTCCAACAGTGACCAGAGACTCGACCAAAATGTGTTGAGGAACCTGCTGTCCCAATCAGATATTATGGTCTGTGGTATCCCAAAATGGACCCACACTCATTTGAAGAAGAGATTGGTAGTATATGTCATTGTGATGCTCTTCTTGCAAGCTGTGAGAATGACCATCTTTGAAAACCGATAAACCACGAGAAATGCACAATCATTTCCTTTCTTGGTGGATGGAAGGCCATACATTTAATCCATCGAGATGGATTCCCAAGGCCTATCAGGAGTAGGAATAAGGGTGTATAATCCTTGCTTCTTGATGGATGGCTTGGCAATGGAACAAACAATGCAAGATCTGATATACTTGTTGACGTCTTGTTGAAGCTTTGGCAAATAAAAATGTTTCTATAGAATCACCATAGTTTTCTCCATGCCAAAATGTCATGCCATCTAACTATAGTGAGCCTCCCAAATCATCTTTGCAAACTCACTTGCAGGAACACATAGGTGGCCCAAATGGCATAACAATCTGTCCTGAATGTGAAAATCGGTGACATTCGCGCCTATACCCAAGAGATGATAGGTGGTGGTGAAGGATCTTGTTGATAAAGTTAGGGCCACTCAGATGCCTCATGCCCACATGAATGGAGCACGGTGGTGAGTGCAGCCACGAGAGGTCAAATGAGGCAGTGAGCGACACGATTTGTGCTCCCTGTATTATACTTGATGTTGAGATGAAACTGCTATAGATATGTGGACCACTTCTGATGTCGGTCGTTCTGCAACTTCCCCTGTGTCTGTATGAACTGCAGAGGCTTGTGATCAGTGTGGATGATTATCTCATTTCCTAGAATGTAATGTTTCCATAGATGACAGGCTTGTACAATGGAATACATTTCCTTTTCATAGGTGGGGTATTTCCGGATAGTATCTGAGAGTTTATCACTATGGTATGCTACCAGATGACTGTGACGAGATAGAATTGTGCCTACAACATAGTCAAATGCATTTGTCTCAATATCGAATGGTTGTTGCAGATCGAGTAAGGAGAGTACTAGAGATATGGAAATTCTTTAGATCCTCAAATGCTCATTGGTGTTCCTTCCCCCACGTGAAATTTTTCTTTTCATCACCCTTGGTCACTTGGATGAGGGCCCATGCAATATGGGAGAATCTCAACACGAACCGTCGGTAGAAGTTG
Source organism: Picea mariana (assembly GCA_032191745.1). Lineage (NCBI taxonomy): Eukaryota > Viridiplantae > Streptophyta > Pinopsida > Pinales > Pinaceae > Picea > Picea mariana. The sequence continues at coordinate 29,757 of JASDQU010013233.1, forward strand.
GAAAGTCCCAAGAAGCTCCGAAGCTCGGTTAGTGTGGTCGGGGTTGGATAGTCACATATGGCTTGGATCTTAGCTATATCCACATGCACCCCATGTTCATCAACAATGTAGCCCAAGTACTGGACCCTGTTCATGCCAAAGGAACATTTTTCCATGTTGGCATATAGCTTGTGCTGTCACAAAGTGCTCAAAACCTGTTGAATATGATGCATGTGTTCCTCCCAAGTTCTGTTGAAGATGAGGATGTCATTCAGATATACCACCACAAAATAGTTGGTGAAGGGTCTCAATACATCATCCATAAACCTCATGAAATTTTTTGGTGCATTTGTTAGGCCAAAGGGCATGATCAACCATTCGAAGAGACCTTCTTTAGATTTGAAAGTTGTCTTCCATACATTAGTCGGTTCAATGGGAACCTAGTGATAGCAAGACTTTAGGTCAATCTCGCTGAAGAACTTGGCCCTCTTGAGTTTGTCAAGAAGGTCATCAATTTGGGGAATTGGGTATCGGTTCCTGACTGTGATTTTGTTTAATGCTCTATAATCAATGCAGAGCCGCCAAGTCCCATATTTCTTTTGTACTAGTACAATTGGGCTTTCTTAAGGGGAGGAGATGGGTTTGAAGTGCCCCTTTTGAAGCAACTCTTGGATATGACGCTTGATTTCGTCATTTTCCATCAGCGAGCAACGATAAACTGGTCCATTAGGCAGAGGTTGATCCGGGGTTAGATCAATTGGATGCTTGACTTGGCAGTGCATTGGTATCCCAGTGGGTGAAGATAAGATGTCTCTCTACTCTTCCATGATTCCATCCATTTGCCTCTACTACAAAGAGAGGCTATGTGTATAGTTCATGAATGTGGCGGTGACCTTATGCTTACTGTGAGCATGGATCACAAAGAAGATGAACTTCCTGGTCTGTGAAATGACGTTACTGGATTTCTTAACAAAGATTAAAGAAATAGTAGTAGGCGATGCTACCTTTGGTATCATGTACAATTGTTTACCCAAAGTAATAATAACATTGTGGGGTCTAGACTCATACACAACATGTCGCTTCCAAAAATATGGTTTTTCGAAAATAACATCACAAACTTCAAAGGGAGAAATATCACACAATACCTCATCTTTGAAGGGCTTGATGTCATAGGGCAGACAAAACTATTGGTTGACGTAGATATATCTTCCTTGGTGAAACAAGTCGATGGTGTAGGGTTGTGAGTGCGGTTTCATCGACAGGTCTAACCTCCTGGTGACCTTTGCTGAGATCAGGTTCTTCTGACTATCGCTATCGACAATGAAATGAAGCGGATCCCCCTTTACCCACACCTGTGAGTGAAATAGGTTTTCCCCTTCCTCTAGTTCTTCTGGCTCGCTTGGATGAACTTTGGTGGTAGTGATAGTGGTGTTGGGTTCAACATCGATAATCCTCTTCCCTCCTCCTGGATTTGATTTAGAGTCAAAATCTTCCTCTGACTTGGAAGCTTTCAGCTCAGACATGAGTGACTACTTGGAGCGACATTATTCGGTGTTGTGCCAAGGGATTTTATGGTATTCATACCAATTTCCTGTGTCCTTCTTCGACTTCTCATTACCCTTATTGTGTTGCAGCTTGGACTGGTTGTCCTGAGAGTGGCCATATTTTCTCTATCCCTTGTTTTGTGGGTTGGGGCCGCCTTTGCCCTGCTTCGGCTATGAGATGTTTGCAGATCCAAAATCTCGCCTCTTCTACTTAAATTCCTGCTTGATCTTGATAGCATATCTATAAGTCATACCCAATGATGCAATGTCCAAAAAATCCATTTATGTTTGACTGTATCTATGCATACAACCATGGTATTGGACCACCATATGTTGTTCAGAGTCTTTAATACCCAATTTGGTGCATAGGGTATGGAAAATATTTGTGAAATCTTGATCCAGATTATTTTCGGAACGAAATGAAATCACAAATATTCAATTAAATACCCATGAAAAATTCCATAAACAGAGAAATACAACAATACTTGATTTCTATTAATGAAATAATTGTAAAGAGACTGTAAAAATACAAAGTGAAAGACTCGCTAGAATGGTGGCAGCTTTATCTCTGAAAAGAGATGTGACAGCTACGCTCATTCGCAAGAAGATGATTACAATGAGGCTCTGAAGGCCTTTTTATGTTAAACAGGAATGCCAAAACCCTAGACATCCAAAAACCTAACCCTAGGAGATGAAACACCAAAAGTCATGTGGGCCCCATTTGGGTAAGTTAGTACATTAACTTCCCGGGGTCGTAACTTTTGCATACGATCTCCATTTTAGGCACGTGACAGCCCATTGGAAAGGTCTTTTCGAGAAATATGCATTACACTGTCAAAATATGACTCTATCTATAGTTTGACTATGGTGAACCAAAATAACATTGTTTGGGGCCCCAAAACGGCCCTGGAAGTACACCAAGATGTGATGACATCAAAACATACAAAATAAGGAAGTTGGATTAGGAAGACTGTCACAAACCGGATACTGGCGGGGTTGAATATGCTCCACCAACCTGTTGTTTCTGGGTTTGACAGGGCATTGTGTAAGAACCATTGTAGGTGAAGAAACAACATCTTCTTTTTCTTTGACAATCTGTTTTTGCTGGATAGAAGGTGTTGAGGTTGCAGTGGTTGTAGCGGTCTTCTGTGCATCCTTTGAACAAATTCTGAAGAGGATGAATTTTGGAGTATGAGAGATTACCTTGTGACACAATTTTGGTGGAGAAGTAGTCGAAACTACCTTTGGTATCCGATAGAGCTGACCTCCTAGAGTAATAATGACACTACTGGGTCTACAATCATAGACAACATGATGTCTCCACATATATGGCTGGTCCAAAACCACATCACAAACATCAACAGGGTCAACATCACACACTACCTCATCCTTGAAGGGTTGGATTCCATAGGACAAGCAACACTATTGGCTGACATGGATATGTCGTCCTTGGTGAAGCCACCCGACGTTGTATGGTTGCGGGTGTGGTGTTGTCGACAACCCCAATTGTTTGACATCCTTAGCTGAGATGAGTTTCTTCTCGCTGTCGTTATCAACAATGAAATGCAACAGGGTCCCTTTCAACCACATCTGTGAATGGAAGAGGCGCTCCCCCTCTTCAGGATCTACTGATTCTTCTGATTGAATTGTTGTGGTCACGACAGTGGCAGTGGGGTATGCGTCGATGATCTGTCTGTTTTCATTATTTTCTGGATCGGATTCCAAATTAGGGTTCAGATCCATGTCTTTGACCTCAACCACCAATAACTATTTCGAGCGACATTCATCGGTGTTGTGCTAGGGTCTTTTGTGGAAGTCACACCACTTCCTAGTGTCATTCTTCGTCTTTACTTTACCCTTTTTGTCCTGTGTCTTGATTTGGTTGTCTAGAGGATGTTGGTTAGGGTCATCTTTACCGTGATTTGGTTGTTGCAGATTTGCAGACCTGAATTCCCATTTGTTCTAGTGCCTAAATTTTTGCTCAATTTTGACAACATATTGATAGGAAGCTCCCAATGATGAGATGTTTAGGAAATCCATTTTGGTTTGGATGTACCTATGCAGAGACCCATGGTATTTCAAAAACATATGTCGCTTAGAGTCTTTGATACCCAGCTTGGTGCACAAGGTATGGAAAGTATTTGTGAACTCCTGCACTATTTGGCTCTTCTCTTGTCGCAGTGTGGTCCATCTCATGTACCGGTCTTCATAGTTATCAACAATATAGTACCGTTCTTTGACCGCATCCACAAAAAAATCCCAAGTGGGCTTGACCCCATAATACATGGATATTGACATCTTGCCAGGAATCAGATTTGAACTGGTGGCACGAGGATTTTCAGTCCTCTGCTCTACCAACTGAGCTATCCCGGCTCTTCCCTGTGGATCATCCAGGTACAGGGTTTTCACTTGTGTCAACTAAAAATAAGGAAAAAACGATTTTTCCAGTTTTGAGAATGATCTTTCTTATTTTCAATCTGGAAGTCACTAATATGAGAAAAAATGGACTGCGACTGAATAATTTCCAAATGATTTCATCTATGTGGATCATCTATCACATAATGAATTGATAATATTCCATATTCCTCTATGGAACTTTTATCCCAGTAAGTTTCCCACCAATGTTTGACATGGGGGAGAGCCTT
>JASDQU010013233.1:44155-92808 GCA_032191745.1 Picea mariana
TCAAGATTCAGTCTCAGTTACAGCGCAATAAACCGTAATTACAGAGCATCATAGTATTCAACCAGATATAGCATCTAACAACACTTAGCTCGATGAAACAAATAATATCTAGCAGATTCAAGCACTAAGCACGTGTATATAAGTCAGATTTAACATCCATCTGTATTATTAAGCACTAAGCATCAACAGGTCATTCATCTATATTAAAGCACTAAGCACATTAACATACAAACACATCAACACATCGCACAAAGAAGAGCAACACAACATGTACGTGGTTCAACCCCACCCTGGGGCTACGTCCACCAACTCTTTGTATTCTTTATTAGCTTCTTCAATCGATTACATGCACAAAGCCTCAAAAACCCTACTCCGTAGAGGACAGGAGATCTGCGTAGCTCACTATATCCTCCTTCCTTGCATTACAACACAAATCCTTCTACAGTCTCTTACAATGACTTGCACTTAGCTCTGCAAGTCTCACACAGTATGCACCAAAGCACTACAACTCTTGATCACATAGATCCAACTCTAGCACTTAGCCAACTTGCAACTGCCAACAGCAACAAAAACCTCCTTCTTACATTGCCTAGCCTTCTATTTATACATTACAAAATAGGCCTAAGCATGGGTAAACCCATGGGCCGACATTTCCATACCCGTTACATAATCCCAAATCCCAAAAAGGGCCCTAAAAGGGGCCAATATTCCATGATATCCGCTTTGTCTTGCGCTCTGCTTTCGACATCCTGTCGAAGTCGCAAAATAGGTCAAACATGACCAAGATTCCTCAAAACTTGGTCAAGGGCCAACAGTGGTCCATCTTGTGTACTGGTCCTCGTAGCTTCCAACAAGGTAGTACCGCTCTTTAATGGAATCCATGAAGGAATCCCATGTGGGGGAGACCACAAATATTGTAAATTCCTCTATGCCATTTCCTCAGAGTAAGTATCCCACCAGTCCTTAACATTGGGGACGACCTTGAGGAGTGCAAAAGTAATCTTTTCCCTATCGAAAAAATTGTGGACTGAAAAATACCCTTCGAGTAGATTCAACCATTTATCTACAACATCCACATATATCAGTCCTTCAATTAATGGAATATCAAAATTTACTTGTACCTTGAAGGGGGTTGCATGGCCGCTTGATGAAGATGCGTCTCCTGTGGGCAGTCGCCAAAGGATCTATGCAAAGTTGTCCATCATTTCGTTCCTTTGTCGTGCAAGGGCTTCCTCGAGAAACATTTTAAAAGGATCTCCTACTCCATCATCTTTATTTTCTTCCCCCATGGGTTTTTTTCATGCTCGAAGTGACTGATCTTGCAAAGGCTCAACTGGTTCAAGTCCCAACTTCTTGTACCCATATCTTGTCGAGGACATGCACGAAGAAAAATAAATGAAGAGCAGACCACTTTGATACCACTAATCCAAATTTATGAGTGGAATGAAATATATAAAAGATTGAATACAATAACACATAGATACGGAGAACAACAACAGATATCCAGTGAACAATAACTTCTATTGAATAAATAAAATAGGCCGAAACTCTAAAACCGCAGAACTAAAAACAACTTGCTCGAATGGTGGTAGCTATCTCTGAGAAGAGATGTGGCTGCTACGCACATCCATCTGAGAAGAATGATTACAATGAGGCTCTAGAGGTCTGTTTAACATTATTCATGAATTCCAAAACCCTATACATCCAAAAAACTAACCCTATTAGATGAAACACCAAAAGTTATGTGGGCCCTAATGGGTAAGTTGGTACCTCAACTTCTCGTGGTCGTAACTTTTTCATATGACCTTCCTTTTAGGTGCGTGATAGCTTGTTGGAAAGGTATTTTCGAGAAATACACATTATCCCATCAAAATATGACCTTGTCTACAATTTGATTGTGGCAAGCCAAAAAAACATTGTTTAGGGCCCCAAAATGGCCCTGGAAGTACAGAAAGATGTACTGACATGAAAAATTCCAAAATAATCCAGTTGCATTAGGTGGGAGGCCACCAATATCCATATAGTAGGTGTGTAGGGATTCATACAATCCCAAAAGTGTAGAACCCACAATTACAAAGAATTACAGAAGAATGTGTTGAACTAAAACTGTCAAAAGGAGCCAGTTGGAATAGGTGGGTGGCCATCAATATCCACGTGGATCAAGGGGAGTGGGAAAAATAGGGCATATGAGTGGTGAGAAGATTTATAGGAGTTAATAAAATACAATTCCCTTCAAATGAATCAGACCAAGATTCTTTTGGTAGTTCCTGAACAGGCCATATCGGTTCCTATCCTAGAGAGGGTGAGAGAGCCAGTAGATGGATATGATGTATGAGAAAGAACAATGATTAGATATAGTGGTCCTATAAAATCAGGAGAAAAGGTGAAAAGGAAAAAAACCATTAGAAATGCTTCTAAGGAGTTTGTAAAATCCAATAAGATGAATAGACACAAATCTCTAATTAAAAGAAAAAAAAGACACTACATTAATAGAAAGAAAGAGAAACGTTTGCACCTATCTAAGCTAGATCCTAAGAAATTTCGGAGACAAATTTTGACTTGTTAAACTAAAGAAAATAATATGATTCTTCTAAAGGACTGGAATTCCTACCTGAAACATCTTTATGAATCCCCTAATGTTGTGGACAACATTCCAAACATTTCTACAAAGGATGAAGTATTTTTCTATAGAAGACATAAAGTTTGGGGTTAAACGACTCACAAAAGGGAAAGCTATGGACATTGCAGACTACCAAGTTGAAATCATAAAAACTAGAGGGTCTATCTGTAAAAAACTAAGATAGCAATAGCACAACAAGAAAAAATGCACATAAATAGACGCGAGAGATTTACCATGGAAACCCTTAACCTAGAAAATCAACACCCAATAGATATCTATTAACCTTGGCCAAACCATCCAAGCTAGGCCAACATTGGCCACTTGAATCTCCTTGATCCCTATTATAGTGGAGCATCTCAAGCCATTCAATATGCTCCATCAATTACAACCCTAATTCCTTTAACAGAATAATATTACAATGCAAAGACATGTATGGCCTTGAGATAGCCATGCAAAGACATGCATGGACATGCATAGCCATGCAAATACACACGTGGAATGGATATACCCATGTGAAGACTCACATCAAATACCATGGGTTACCCAATACCATGGGCCCGTAAACCACCAACAGTAAACCCAACAATCACTGAATCAAGGTTATCTTAACTACTTTATGAATGAGTCAATATTAACTCAACATTCCCCCCTTTAAACTTGACTTGGGATAAACACCTACCCCCCCAAATTTTATAAATCTAGGAATCTGGCATGCCCCCTATCACCTATTTCTATGTCTATACTTTATATGGATGAACTATTAGACCAAGGGAGCTATCAAACCAAGGGTAGACATGCCTAAAGAGGTCTTACAACCATGTGCTCATTTACATGTGATAAAATCCAACTCCATAAAAATAATTACAATTGTATGCCTGAGCACATTATGTTATGAAAATTAAACCTATTTCATTGCAAGCATCCCTCATGCTCCAAATACAATTACATAGACCAAGTACTTATCTTAACGTTGTATTCCCAAGCACATGATGAAAGAAGCATCTAACAACTTATTTACCAACATCCCTCCTTGCTCGAAATACAGTGTGCCAAAGCACTCATTCACCGAGTACTTCATCCTAAATGTGCTTTTCCATTGCATTGGCCTTGTATCCATGTCTCCACGTGCTCGTTCATGTCACATCATCTAGTTAACACATTTTTTCAAACAATTAGCGTGCATCCTCCAAACTGTTGAATTCTCCACAAATATACACAAACCCTCATTTCTTCAAACCCAAATCCCCTAAAGGCTACCAACCCTTTCATCAAAAACTCAAAACACAAATCCCTTAACATTGCAGTCCTCGAATCCCCTATCTCCACATGAGAACTTATTCAAATGTGTAACCTGTGAGCCCTGCCTATGCTGAAATAAAAAACTCAGGCATAATGACAAGGATATTGTCCGTGCCTTGGGATTTTCTTTCCACTTTTGGTTTCTCTTGTCTAAACTGAGCCTCGTTCTAGGCCGACTCCTTTCGTTTGTGTTTTCCTAATGCCTTGGTAATCAAACCTGATATTGAAGTTGTCAATGCAAGTAGAGGATACAATGACTTTGGTAAGTTGTGGCGCTACTAGCTATGGAAGGGACGGAAGGAAGGATTGATGGTAATTGTTTCCTTTGACCCATTTCTTCATTGAAACCATCTCTGATACCACCATGGAAACTATTTCCTCACGAAATTTATTACCATTGTTCCTCTAATCAAACCCTGCTTCACTACTAGCCATTTACAGGACCTGTAAAACCTGAAACTTCCATATAAATAAAAGTTCAAATTTATTTGAATCTGGGTGGAATTATCTTCACAAAATGATAACCCAATACAAATTACAACCCATTTAAGCTTGTTAATAGTTCATTTCCACCTGTCATCAATATTTCTATAAGTATTCTTCAAACCCTCATCTAGGTCATCCATTCATATTCTTATGTATTTTTCCTGGTGAGCCCGAAATAAAAAATACAAGCAGAGAAGCCTTCATCGGTCACAACAAATCCATGTACCAGTCTACAACCTAATTTTTTTCCAAACCCTCAGAGCCCTTCAAATCCCTGTACATTGTCAAGCAATTCCTACACCTACGCGTCACTTATTTCCACAACTTCACATCTTCCAGATCTTGAATCCTCATCGTGTCCTAGAAAATCACACTCCTCCTCTCCTTCCATGACATCAACTACAACCTCATGACCTCATACCATCCGGGTACCAAAAGAATGAAAAAAATGCACACGAAATGAGACATCGAACCTGAGACTCGGAGGAAGCACCCAAGAGACTGCAAATTCCACCAGATGTTGTGGATATGCGTGTTTATTAAGAGTAAAAAGAGTACCCTCACATTCATCAAAGGCACCATTCTCGACTGGAAATTTACCACTATCGATGGTTTTTTAACCACGGATGAATGCAATGTGACTGAGGGCTAATGTTAGTTATGATTCTATTGATTTCCACAAGGTCTTCAAACCCTGCAAATATTTCACACTCTCTTGCAGTTCAATAACAAATCCATCACCGAAGCCACTCTTGCTATAGAGTCCAGGACTATCAGACTTCCCTTGCATTTTAATAACGAATCCATCTCCCATGCCACTCTTGATAGAGAGTCTAGGCCTACCGGGATTTGATACCATGTAAAAAATTGAGATAGCAATAGCACAACAAGAAAACATGCACATAAATAGACGCAAGAGATTTACCATGGAAACTCTTAACCAAGAAAACCAACACCTAGTAGATATCTATTAACCTTGTCCAAACCATCCAAGCCAGGCCAACGCTGGCCACTTGAAGCTCCTTGAGCCCTGTTACAATGGAGCAACTCAAGCCATTAAATAAGCTTCATCAATTACAAACCTAATTCCTTTACCAAAATTATATTACAATGTAAAGACATGCATGGCCTTGAGATAGACATGCAAAGACATGCATAACCATGCAAAGACATGTGTGGAGTGGATATACCCATGCAAAGACTCACATCAAATACCATGGGTTACCTAATACCAAGGGCCCATAAACCACCAATGATAAACACAACAATCATTGAATCAATGTTATCTTAACTTCTTTATGACTGAGTCAATATTAACTCAACACTATCCTTATCCCTCACATAAACAAGCTCTTCAATTTAGGCCAAGGCTTCCTTAAACCCTAAACTCAAGTCTTCATTGTTATACCTATTTTAAAAGTGGGGATAAAAGCAATCCTTGTAATTATAAGATTGATCTGGAATGGATAATGATATAATTTTTTAACTATCTTAGTACTTTCTAGGTGGAAAAACTATAGGAATTGGCTTGCAGGGCCATTTTAGTGCCAAGTCCGAGTTTGGAGATTTGGGGTTCGAAACCTTCTAGAGCCATTTTGAGACATCAAATGGCATTTTTGGGGGCAAAAAATTTATGAGCATAGATCTAACTTCTTGACTCTATTCTACACATTGATACCTTGGGAATGGTGCATAAATCACCTCAATCCGAGCTTGTATGTGGAAGTTATGCCTCTCACAAGTTGACCTACCTTGTTGAACACCATGGTACAAGTGGATGCCATGTTAGCCCTCATTAATAACACATGTGTGTCTAGCCACGTGTGTACTTTCAAGAATATTCTAGAGGGTGAAAAACCTTATCGCTAATTGAGGGTTGATGATGCAAAAACCATAATCCTATATGGTTATTAGGATATGTTAAATAAAGGTCTCTAGGAAGAGAAAAGGTTCCATTCTTTTGTATTGTACTTTTTATGTAGTTAAGTAGAGCATACAAGGAGTGGGATTTGAAATAATAAAAAAGGTAGGAAGAAGAGTTTGTAATAGCCATTCAAGCTATAGAGTAATAGGAAACTCCATATTGAGTTCTCATTTCTTTGTATTTGTGTTTTCATAACCGAAGAAAAGAGAGAAAAAAATAGGCCTCACCTTTGTTGGAAAATTGGTTGTCATTGATGTCAACCCTAGACGAAGCCCTGAAGCAAGTTTGGAAGCCCCTAGAAGTGATGGGTGTATTTGAAGAAGTATCCAAAGTGGCCCCCTTATGGCGTAGCTTTAAGCATGGCCTTCACAAGAAGACACTTTAAAGAAGTCTACAAGAAGCCCTGGAAATATGGTTAAGTTGTTAAGAAGCCTTAAAGGTGTGGTCATGAAGCCCGAAGTTGATTGAAGAAAAAGAGGGCGAAGGACATTGTAAATGAATGAAAAACCTCATTGGATTGATATTCCTCGTCAAGAAGTTTCCAATGGTAAGTGGAAAACCACATGGTTCATCACAGTTGAGAAGTTATACCCTCTTAAAGATGAAGCCTCAAAGTATGGTTAAAAATCCCCTTAACAGTTGCAACAAGAAGTTACAAGTTGGCACTAAAATTAATTAAAGGAGAAAATTTGTTACAAACAAGAAGTTACAGGTCGGCTCAAAGATAAAGTAAAGAAGTTACTTGGAAGGGTATAAATACACATTAAGAAACTGTCATTTTACATCCAAGCAAGCATGTGTTTGTGGAATGGAGTTAGCATAAGTGGGTCTACACTTTTTCTAGGAGGATTAGTGATCTCAACAAAGAGAATATGGCCTAGGAGAAAGGAGTTCAAGGAGAATGAAGTGTATGGAGTTGCTCATACCAATTTTCATAGGTTGTACACGGTTTACAGAAGGGTGAAGCATGTATATACGTGGGTTGCAGGCAGACGAATCACGTATATATGTGGATTGCAATGAAGAAAAGTGTGGGTATTCACAGGTTAATAGTGGATGAATCGTGTATCTGTGAATTTTTTTGAAGAAGATGATATTCTCTTAATGTTGGAGTAGAGGAAGGTCTGATGGTCTGAGTTCTCATGCTCCAGGTTTTCACATGATAAAAGGTATGGCTTTCTATATGTTTTGATGTCCATATCTTGGAGGATATAGTATATGTTTGAGGCATATCTTGGTGATTATGTTATATGCTTGAAGCATATCTTGGAGGTTATGGAATATGTTTAAGGCATATCATGGATTGTTTGACACATGTTTGATGCATATTTTGGCACATGCTTGAGGCATGTATTAAATGTTCTTGGGACATGGTTGATGCATATCTTGATGGTTATGGTACATGGTTTGAGGCATATCATGTATGTTTTGGAACATGCTTGAGACATATCTTGATACATGGTTTGAGGCATATATTTGGTATGTGGTTTGAGGTATATCATGGATGCTTTGGCACATGCTTGAGGCATATTTTGGCACATGGCTTAATGCATATATTGGTCATTTTGGGAATATGATTTGGGGGATGTTATTGGTGATTTTGGAATAATATTTATGTGGTTGAACCAGTTTTGATGATGTTGATGTATCAGTATCAATGACAGTAACAGTGACAAGTTGATGATGATAATGTATCTGTGACAAAAATAGTGATAGTTTGATGATGATGATGTATCAATTTAAGTGAAAACAAGAATGACAAGTTGATTCTCCAAATTATATTTTTAGGAGGAAGGAAGGGGCAAGGAAAGGGGGTTGGATCCTCCTTCCAATTGGAGATGGAGAATCTAGGGATTTGGATATTCCTTTAGGTTGGAGCTTGTAAACTAAGAGGTAGGATCCTCCTTCCAGTTGATGCTGGAGAATCTAGGGAGTTGGAGCTTCCTTTAGGTTGGATCCTGTAAACTAGGGGGTTGGAGCATCCTTCTAGTTGGTGTTGGAGAATATAGGGATTTGGAGGTTCCTACAGGTTGGAGCCTGTAAACTAGGGGGTTGGCGCCTCCTTCCAGTTGGAGCAGGAGAATTTAGGGAGTTATAGCTTCCTTCGGGTTGGAACCTGTAAATAAAGGGTTGGTGCCTCCTTCCAATTGGTGCTGGAGAATATTGTAAGTTAGTTTTTCCTATGGATGTAATATTCAACATATATATCAAAAAGTGATTCATGGTTTTCTCCCATTTGGGTTTCCATGAAAAACTATTGTGTATTGTGTATCTATGGTTATATGTTGATGATATCTGGAATGCAATCACAAGTGATAAATTTCTGATAACTTAATGTTTACATGTTATGGTTGAAAATGGTAAAAAGAGATCAACACTAATCCACCCCCCTCTCTTAGTATTAGTGAATATTCCAACGATTGGTATTAGAGAAGAAGGATGAATTTTTTTTTGCTAGGACAAGGATTTGATGTATGGAAAGCAATAGTAGACGAATACACAACACCTGCCACTCCCCCAATAGATAGAGATGGAAATAAGCTTATTGAAAACAATTCGAAGGCTAAAAATGATATTATGAATGGCCTGGTTGATTCAATATGTGTCAAGGTTATGCATTGTGATTCAGCAAAGGATGTTTGGGACAAAATTTGAAATGTTTAGGAAGGAGATGACAGAGTCAAAGGGGCCAAGCTTCAAACTTATAGAGGTCAATTTGAACAAATGAAAATGAAGGAAGATGAAGATATTATAGCTTAGTTTTTGCGAGTTGATGAAATTCTGAATGTTATTGAAGACTTACGAGAAGAAATTAAAGAACCAATAATTGTTCAAAAGGTACTAAGGTCTCTTCCAATGAGATTTGATCCTAATATTTCATCCCTAGAAGAAAGAGAATATCTTTCTACATTGAGCATGGACGAGTTACATGGAATTATTATAGCTTATTAAATGAGAACAAAGTAGGACAATCCATCTAGGAAGGAAGAAACTTTCAAGTAATCCAAGAAGACAAGAAAGAATAAGAAAAAGTCAAATTCAACCTGCAGTTGTAGCAATGATTCAGATGAAGAAATAGCCAACTTTGTAAGGAAGTTGAAGAGAGGAACTAGCAAGTACAAATGTAAGCTTCCCTTAATGTGCTTTAATTGTGGTAAAATCGACCATTTTGATTCTAAATGTCCTTATGCTAATAATTCAGATGGCGATGAAGAAGAAGTTCCCAAGAAAGAAAAGAAATATCAAAAGGGAAACAAGAAATAGAATAAAAGAGAAATCTTCAAGAAAAGCCTCTACTCAAAACAAGTTGGTTCTTCATCTGATGAGGATAGTGATAATGATAATGACTTAGAAAGAATTCTCTTCATGGTAATGGAAACTCAGAAAGGAACCCTTGAGAATGATGAAGAATATTATGAAGAAGGAGAAGTGGATCTTGAGGCAGAACTAATATGTGCCTTAAGTGAACTAAAAAAGGAGAGAAAGAAAAACAAGTCCCTCAAGGAAGAATTGGTCAAGCTAAAGTGATGCATGCCCGTGGACCCGTTGTTCCATGAAGAATAGAAAATCAACTAAGTGTTGAGACTTCGTAGAGATAGTGATCATGGTGGAATATTGGGAATATGAGAAGAATAAGAGAAAACCCACGGTCCCATAGAAATATCTTGAAGAACTGGCTATGTATGAAGAAATGACTAAGTACAAAGAATGGGAGATTGTAAGGCCTAGAGGGTGAGAGACCTGATGGCTCAGGAGGTTTCCACGTGTCATAGATTAGATGACCTAGAAGGAGAGAGATATGATGGCCCAAGAAGTATCCATGTGTCATAGATCTGACGACCCAGAAAATTACCACTTGTCACAGGTCAGATGGTCCAAAACACCCATAGTGAAATGCTTGGAAATGTGTCTAAGTGTGGGTGAAAAATGAGTGCGGAAGAACTTGTGGGTACAATTTGGAGGTCGAGGAGGTGTGAATAAATGTGGCTTACATCCACGAACTCATGGTGAGACTTAGATAATTTGTCTAAGTATTGGCAGAAGACATATCGACAGTCAAGATCAATTATAAGATTGATCGGGTGATTGTTGCACAGTATGGTTATGTTGCATATTTTGATGGGTAGAGAACAAATCAACGACCACGATTGATTCGAGAAGAAGATATGATGGTTGCACATCAAGACTACATAGTTTTTTCTTGAAGATAGTTAAGAAGATAAATGATTGAGATCAAATCCGGGACAAATTGGATGGTTGTTGAGCGTTGAGGTTGTGTTGTGCGACAATGAAGAAAATCACTGAACCAGATTGAATCTTGAAACAAATCTTACGATAGTTGTACGTCAATCTTGTTCTTGAACAAATCAAGCATGAAAAAGAAGGGGTTTTGGATAGGTCAATACATCTTTCTTTATGGAGATCTAGAGCCGACCCCATATTCTTTGGATATGTGGAAAAATGTTTAGGTGTATCTTTTTATATAAATATCCAAGATCTTGTGAAGTTTAAGTGCATGGTTGTGAAGAGATGTAACAAAGAGTCTGAGTTTGAAGGGGTGTGATGGATGTGTGAAGAGTGAAGCAAGAAGCGTGTGAAAGGTGAAGAGCTTGGAGGTTCTCAAGAGGGAGAACAAGTGCACAAGGATGGATAGGAGGTTAAAGGTGTAAGGAGCCTCTGATTTCATAAAGAATGTAAGATGGTGGAGAGTATTGGAATAGTAGAGACAGAGCAACGGATTTGTGCAAGTGAAGGCTTGAAGAAAATAGTCAATCTAACACTATTGACAGCTTGAGGGGATTGGTGTCTCATGTAGGTTGGTGCCTGCAAATTATGCAGTTGTGGGTTGGTGCCTACCAGAAGAGCTCAGTTGTTGCTCAACCAAGGAGATTGGTGTCTCTTGTAGGTTGGTGCCTGCAAACATTTTTTCTGAATTGGTGCCCAATCAAGGAAATTGGTGCCTCCCGTTGGTTGGTGTCTGCAAGCATTATAATAATAGGTTGGTTCCTACCAATTTTTTATAAAGAAAGTTTTGCATTTTTCTCCCATTTTGTTTTCCATGTTAATATCTGTGTACTATGCTATGGTGTAGATTTTCTACATCTGATCATACAAATACTAATTAAAGTGGTAAAGAGAAAAAGTGGTAAAATATGTTTAATATTGATTCACCCCCCCTCTCAGTATTAGAGTATATTCCAACAACATCATTGATGTTGATCCTTCCAATTTTGTGGAAGCAACATATAAAAAGGTATGGTGTGATTCCATGGTAGAGGAGTACACCTCTATTATCAAGAATGATGTTTGGGACATAGTGCCAAGACTAGAGGGGAAGTTAGTTCTAAGTTCTGGGTGGCTCTACAAGATCTAGCATGCTGCAAATGGTAGCATCGAGAAGTTCAAAGAGAGGTATGTGGTGAGAGGGTTCTCCCAGAAAGAGGGAGTGGAATACAAGGAGACGTTTTCTCTAGTCACCAGGTATGATTCTATTCAAGTTGTTATTTCTATTACTTCAGCTATGAGGTGGAGGATACATCAGATGGATGTGAAAACAACTTTCCTCAATGGGATCATTGAGGAAGAAGTATACATAGAGAAACATCGGGGCTTTGAGGTACATGGGAGGGAGTCTAATTTGTGTAGGCTTAAGAAATCCTTGTACAAACTTAAGTAGACACCTAGGGCGTGGTGTTCTAGGATTGATGGATACTTGCAAATTATGGGATTTACTAAGAGTGAGGCAGATCCTAACTTGTACTTCATACTTGTTGGGATGGATCCACTCATATTGGTTCTATACGCTGATGATTTATTTCTCATAGGTGCAAAGGAGCTTATTGTGGGGTGCAAAGCAGATTTAGCTAGTGAGTTTGAGATGAAGGACATTGGCTTGATTCATTATTTCTTTGGGTTAGAGGTATGGCAGGTATTGAGAGAGATCTTCCTTGGAAAAGATAAGTATGCAATAGAAACCTCGAGGAGATTCAGGATGGAGGACTATAAACCGATGGCTACACCTATGATTACCAATCTGAAGAAGGTGATCACTTCAAATTCAAAGTTGGTGGAGCCCAGGATATACAGGAAGTTGATAGGGTCCTTGATGTATTTGGTCAACACCAAGCCAGATATTTGTTTTGATGTGAACACTTTGAGTCGATTCATGGTGTAGCCAAGGTAGGTGCATTGTGTAGCATCAAAACATGTGCTCAGGTACTCTAGAGGTACAATGAAGTATGTATTGAGATATATTGGACGAGATGGAGTGGAGTTTCAGGGATATATATACTTAGATTGGGTAGGAAGTGCAATAAACAGAAATAGCACCTTGGTGTGTTGCTTCAACTTGGGATCAACAATGATTACTTGGTTCAGCACGAAACATATTTGTGTAGCACTCAGTTCAATAAAGGCATAGTATATAACAGGGAGTATGGCTAGTTGTGAAGCTATTTGGCTGCGCAAATTGCTTACAAGTTTATTTGATCAGGAGTTGGATCCTGTGGTGATATACTGCGATAATCATAGTTGTATCAAACTCTCAGAGAATCCAATATTCCATGAAAGGTCCAAGCATATTGAGATCAGATACCACTTCATTCAAGATAGGATCCAGAATGGAGCAGTGAAGCTTCAATATATTTCCACAGTTGAGCAGGTTGCAAATGTTTTGAGCAAACCCTTGGTGAAAGGGAAGTTTGTGTTCTTTAGATACAAACTTGGAGTGGTGCATAATACCTTCCTTGCTAAGAGGGAGTGTTTATGCTAGTGGTAACATCGGGCAGGTATTTCTGCACAGTTGTATGTGTCTAGACGTGTGGAAATTGTCTAAAGCCTTCTACTCTTGAATTTACTTTGATTAAAGGAATTATTAAAGTAAATTTATTTTATTAATTAATTATGTAATTAGTTAATTTAGTTATTTAAGTGCTAAAAATAATTAGCATGTTTCTAAATCTCAACTGAGTGTGAGAATTAATCTCAACATGCAATCACTTTGGATATATAACTCACAATTATAAAAGCAAGACTAGGGTGAAGGAGGAAAACACTTGAAATTTGGCAGGTGTTGAGGGAATCGACAAAGAGTATTGGATCATGAAAGACTATGATTCAAGATCTTGGATAGGTGGAGAAGGACTTCCATCTATAGATCAGCTCAAGGAGAAAAGATAACATAGGTAGCGCATGTGGGTTTCAGTCTAAGGAATCCATAAGAGAGTGTCACATCGTACGAAGTTTGTTGTATAGGCTTTCCATACATGTATGTAGGTTGTAGTGGAGACAATCATGTACATACATGGGTTTGTTGAAGAAAAGTTTCATACACCTCAAAAAACATGCACTTTTAGTTTGTACAATAGGTCATACTTTGTTAGTTTTTTCTGTAGTTGTATTTTTCTCAGTGGACCATTATCCCTGTTATGAGAGCCCTGATTTTAGCATAATAAAATAATTCTCAGCACTGGTTTTCCCTCTAGGGTTTTTCCAGGCGTATCTACCCAAAAATATTTGTGTTTATGTGTGTTTGACTTCGTTTCTATGTTTATGTTTCCACTACATGTTTAGTTTATTGCTTAGTTGTGCTTTAATTCAAGAAGTGATGTATTTGAAATTAATGGTCAGGTGTTGAGTAGGAGAAATTTCAACACACACACCTCAGATGCATGCATGTTGTTGGGATGCATCCTCCTTGTACACTTTTTTGGACATCCCTACCGGCATGTATTGATTTTCCCCTTGTTTGTTGCTTGGAATTTTCATAATCTTCATGAAAAACGACAAAGCACAATAAAAAAAAATTAATCGATATGAAAGTAAATATAGAAAACAAATTAATTTGGTAATTATTGGAACATATTATAGAAAATAATGTTTAGTAATAATACATTTTATATGATTCTTTTTTGCTATTTCAATTCTCATGTCTCATTGACCATGGCTCGGAAAATGCTTCTTGTAGTGTACATGTAACCTAATTCTTGAATTCACTGGATTGATTTTTTTATTGTAAGTGGAAAGTACATCCATACATTCTTTCCACTCTATCCCTCAAAGCTATGCAAAACAATTTCTCCCTCTCATTAACTTCAAGCACCACTCCAAATGAATTGATGACCAAGCCTTCATAATCATTTACATCCTTAATAATTTTTTTCCTCTTACGAAGAAATTCCATTCCCTTGCTATCGGTCCCTACATAACATTAAAAAAATGTGAAATCAAGTGTTTAAAACTTGTTAGTGATTAATGTTAAGAAATTCACTTTTAGCAAAAAGTCAAAGAAAAACTTAATGTTGATTACCTTTCAATCCATTTGTTTCCTCTCTTTTCAACATTTCCATAAAGTTTTACGCTCTTTTTCACTCATATTGTGAATAATCTTATCAAGTTTCTTCAAATTTTTATTTGCTTGACACACATTAACCAATAGACATCATTAATTTAAACTTACAAATATATAATTAAATTTTTAATAAAACTTAAAGAACTTATCTCCCTCTCTTATTGAGATGAGATACCATTGCACTCACTACAATAAGATGTTTTCTTTGAGCTTCTATAAGCCATCTTGTATATAAAAAATTAGGAATCATCAAAAATAGAAATTATTAAATTTTTATACAATATAGTATTTTGGTGCACATCATTAAACAGAATGCCTAGGGGGGTCAAACATATACATGCAATGGTGCATACTATTATCCATTTCATACTTCTAACCCATATACATATGATACTAAAATCAATACTCTTTATATTTTCAAAGAATTGGTGCTTTTAACAGATATATGTACCCCGATGTGATTTTCCTGTACAATGTGCATTGTGTAGTGTGGTAAAGTTTTTTATAAAATCACTGACAAAAATAGGGTTGACAGGTTTTGGGATCCGATGCAATAAGTGGTACCATTGAAACAGACATAAAATGTCCCATATGCAACTAAATAAACCCTATAAAAATCTATTGCTTAAAAAAAGAGGGGAACAAAAAAAAACAACAAAGCTAGGGATTCCAATACCAAAGGTACCTATGAAACCCTTCTATTTTATTTGTAACGTTGATTGAAAATAGTTTGAATAAAATAGGGAAAGATTCAAATGATTAGTAAAATGAAATCACATACCTGAAATTTCTTCTTGCAGATTTGTATGTGCCTTATGGATCCCTTCCAAATTTGGCTCTTCAAAAAAAACTATCCACTCCAAAGTCTTTGATGGTAATTCTCACTTCCACAATCATCCCTCTAAATTCTGCTATAAAAATGAAATAATGAATAGTGCTTTAATTCATAAACATATACATTTCGAAAAATGAAATTCCCTCTCTTTTTTCATTGTGGGTTTTCACTGTATATACCGTACCGATGTGCTACAAAGCGCATCGATACACTTTGTATGTAAAATCACTTAGTAAACTATATATTTAAAAAATTAAATTTTTCGTCAAATCGTTGCGCCACATAGATTAATACACCTCGATGCGTATATACGTAAAAATGCACTGATACCAATTTTATTAACAAAATAGAAATGCAAATCTTCATAATTAAAATTTACTAATATTTTGCTTTGTGGAGCTTCTAACGGAGGTCACGGTTCAATTTGTTTCACAGAGCAGTGCACCGTTATGTTCTATATATACAAATTCTCTGGTGCATAAGAAAAAAATTAAAAGCACCGATAAATTTTAATATTAAATTCATCCACGTATTGATGATGGTTTTGGCTCAAATGCAAGGAAAAGAAGGTTATAATATCAAATGGGCAATACTTCATATTCTATCTCATTCCATATCATTGCAATTTTGTCAACTTCCCCCACACCATTTGAAGTAAGTCTAGATTTTATTTATAATTCATTTATCTAACTAAATTTATGTCATTTATGCATATGCATTTGAATAATTGTTCATTGAATTTTGTAGGATCATAAATCAAGATAAAGTTTAGATGCATAAGATATTCTACTAGTGAAAAAATGCCACAAGATCTTCTTAGGAGAAATATACCGTATGCAAATGTTTGATGAAAATGGACAACTGATTTACCCTTCCAATTGTAACATGTCATCTTCCAGTAACCTGCAGCCTAGGTCAACGATATAAAATAGTGAATTGGATATCTTTTATGACATGCCAGTGGTATGTGGTTGTTAAAAATGTAAAGGGTTGAAGAAGAACCCTCAACGTGTCACATTGTCCCATTATATTAATGATCAACCACCCAAATTTTATGGTCTAATACCTCCTACTGCAGTCAAGAATCCAATAAGTGATATAGAAAAGACATGTAGGAACACTTCCATGTGATCCTTTTTTGAAAAGTTGGAAACCAGATCAACTACATTTCATCCTAAATTGGTCAACCCATCTCCTTCTATTGAGTCAAAAAAGAGTTCTTATAGTGAGTCAAAGTATGATAACAATACTACCCAAAACATCACTACTAGGAGATCCAAAAAGTTGTATTAGCTAACAGAAAAAATCTTCAAGTACACACCAAAGTATGTTCAATTGTTAGAAGGTAGCGTTGACTTCCCTCTTCCTATCCATATGAAAAGTAAATACCAAACCTGTTACAACCAAGCTTTGTATGGTTTTTGGCCGTCTTCCATGCATGTGTCCGATGTTGGAACCAAATCCTTTTTTTGTGGTAATATTGATATGGCTGCCAAGTATATAACAGATGTTGCAAGTCTTGGGTTGTTTATCCTATCACTTGTATCCTTTCCTCCCAAACAATAAGTGGAACTTACGCCATTTTGTAGTCCTCTTTATAGTCAGTCTGATTACTTGCATATTTTCAAATACAAACATAGCATTTCCATGTATAGTATGTGCATGAATGGTTATTCTTCTGGAAACTTTAATAGGAAAAATTTGTTATATATTGATGGTTGTCCACAAACACATGGGAACATCGCAAGGTTCATAAAGAGTTTCTGGCCCTCATTATTTTGTGCAATTTTTTCCTTTGAGGAACACTCCAATGACAAAGAGTTCTTTATGAAAAGGAATGCATCCAAATTTGTTGTTGTGCATACAATATGTAGTTTGTCTCTTGCTGACGAGTTTTCAATAAACTATAACTTTCGTAGACCACCAATCACTCGTTGAAAATGCCTTGCATTGGGTCTACCTTTAGACGTCCCCTTAGGGAGTAATTGTATTTTTGGATTTTCAATGGAACTAATGTAAATTTATTTCTTAATTCGACATTTGTTTTATAAAGTGTTTAATTGTTGGTTACAATCATTACATCAAAGATGGGGACTAAGCTCCCTATAACATCTACACATGGACTTTTGTTTATTTTATATTGAATTTGCTTAATATTTTTTATATTTCTAAATATTAATACTTACATTTTCTTATGAGGAGATTCATAATTAAGTTGGTGGGGGAGGAAAAAATCATAAAGTCATTTAAAACAAATTGTGTATATTAAAACTCATTATTATTAATGACTTCATTTTCATATTTAATCTTTATGATTCTAATAATTTTTTTAAATATAACAATTATAAATTTAATTATGAACAATTATTATAACGTTATCAATAAAAAAAATGAGAAAATAACATTTCTTAAGAGTAATTTTTCTTTGTAAACATGTTTAATCAACATATTGTATCGAAATTAAGCAATTCACCTTGAAGAATAATTAAACATTATATGACATTAATAGTTATAAGTTTTTGCAATTGCAATCCAAAGTAAACGATTTCATAAAACTAAAGTTAAAGATTATATGACAACTCTGAATTCTAATGAGTGATACATCTTAAATTTAATTTAAAAACAGAGAAATCATTAGCATATTTATAATACATTTTGTAATCAAACAACAACAACATCAACATGATTTGAAAAAACACAATATACCCGTGTGTTATATTGTTTATAGAACACGAGCACGACTGAAAAAGCATCGATGTGGTTGTTACGTAATAATGCATCGAGAAACAATTTCATTAACAAAGTACGTATGCAAACTTCAACCATTAAAGTTTTGCGGAGGTTGTGCTTTGCAAAGGCAATCACTCTTTTGTGCCTATCATAATTTATCGCATGTGTTTTCTCCAAGATGTCGTCCTCATCATTCATGTAGCCATAATATGAATTGGTGTCAATTCACTTGTAAATTGCATACCTACAACTCCACTTCTTCGCCTTGAGGGTGATTATCGAATATCTCTTTGAGGATGGGGATGAATTTCGTAGCCCTGAAGTATCTATAACCAGGGCCCTTGTTGGTAGCACTGGGTACATCAACTTCGTTCCCTTCCAAGTCTGTCATCTTGGCCCCTACTTTGGCATAATTATGACTGCCAAACTCTATGATCAAATCTTCCTAGTGCCCCTTTTCCTTGTTCGGCAAGAAAGGACCCTAGTGGATGTCTTAATTATAACATAGTGTCAACCTCAAGAATGACCTAAGGTCCATATTGTATATTTAATAGAAGTTAAGAAACACATTTGGAAAACAACTGATGATCTAGAAGCTTTGTTGGCATGCCTTATCGTTAAATATTAAGCATTTCCTTGGCCTTGGCCTGCTCTTCCATGAGATCCTCACCCATGTACTTACTAAGAAGATAATTTTTATTCTTCTCCACAACCATGTGCTAGATCACTTTCTCATACAAAATGGGTACATGGGAAACAAACTCTCACTCTCTCTACTACTACTTTCCCTTGTCTTTCTCTCCCATTTCTTCCAACACATCCTCATCTTCCTTGAATATGACTGACTTAATGGCATGAACTCCCCAATCTTGATCATCAACCTAGAATACCTTTAAATAGAATCGATCTTGTGCCACTCCATCAATGCTTTGGCCTGCATCTCCTCCTCTGTGGTTCACTCGACTTTCTCCAAGATATCATTCTCATCATCCCTTCACCATAATAAATGGCGTCAATTTGCATATAAATCAAATACCTAGACCTCATCTTCTTTGCCTCGGGAGGCTTATCAAATAGTTCTTTGATGTCGTTCATCCATCAAGTTCATTTATCCCAAGAATTTGGTTCCACCCCAAAGTCTCCACATGCATGGATTTTGCTAGCATGCATGTGATTCTATACAGTTTGCGATCCATGCATACATATTGCACTCCCATGCAAACAAATTTCACTCTCAATGTTTCATTCTCACATCATTTGACAGTGAGAAAGAAATTGTTGGGAAGGGGACCCAACCTACAGTTCAAGAGAAATATTCTTATCCTAGCCAAAAAGATACCTTGAATTGTGCTTCAAAACTCCTACAATATTCCATCTCTCTAATGCCACATTTGTTGTCTGTGTTTCCATGGATCAACACCTTTGTTGATGCCCCATTATGGGAACTTCCCTTCTATCAGTTCTAGTTCTCCACATTTTCCTCGTTAGCAATCAAGATGAACAAGACACGAGGATGATCGTGGTCCTGGCCATTGGAGAAATTACTCGGTGCTAGTCATTTGCAACTGGCCGAGTAACTAAGCCAAGTTCTATCTGTATATCTTGTTCTAGTCATTTCTTGGATTTTTGGGTTCTAGGATGAAGTATGTCTATCCTTTGTCAATCCAGAGAAAACCTAAGCAGAGAGAGGTCAAGACCCAAGAAAAATTTGGACCAAATAAAGTTACCACCTTCAGATCTACTCCACCCATTAGAAAAGTTGTCTCGAGTTGCAACCACAACCTAGACAAATGATTTTCACTTACTCAAGCAATGTGTGGGCATCTAATATATGTGGAGAAATAAACCACCGTCAACCATATATGAACACTATCCTCGATTTCTCTTCTTGATTCTATGTACCAGTTCCTGCATCAAGTGGTAGGATGAGCAGTTATAAATAAATAAGATCATCGTGTTCACAAATCTTATGGCAGTTTGCTAGATAGTTGTCGAATGATAAGATAAGAAAATATTAACAAGAGAGAGTGCATAGCCCAGAGGAATGCAACCATTATTGAAATAACTAGAATACATAGCATTGTTCTATGAAATGTACTAGTCTTCTTTTGTATGCATTCTTGGTATTAAATGAAAATAATACAAAGTATTGTTTTTTTTTTCTATTCAACATCTCTTTTTATTCAATTCAATGGAAATTTATTTTAATGCCTTATGTTAATTACTATGTTTCTAGACTATCAACCAATCAGTGCAAGTCTAAGAATTTTTCTTGAATACACTATCCATTCACATATGAGAGAAGGTTAAGTGCTCCCTCTGGTTCTCATCTCGTCTCGCGTCACAATTTGTTTACCCTAGCACTACACATTTAATATGCAGACACCTTGGATTCTTGTTCATGAAATGCTGACAAACACTGGATTTTCAACCCGTTAGCCATAGGATAATCACATATGCAATATGCAATTTGGATTATACACAGTACGATGCACCATGAATATATATTACTACACGTACATAATTTATTAAAATAAAAAGTGTTTGTTGTGTTATTGTTATTCGCATACCTCCTGTTCGAAAAATGTTAATGAGTTTCTTCTGTTGTATTGCTTGCAACTACTTGATTTTTGTATTTCTTCTATTTCATTTTGATGTTAGAGCACTACACGAAATGCAATGAATAGGAAAATAAGCCCCTATGTCACAATGGCATAAAATATACAATACTAACAAATAACAAATCAAATGCAAGTCAATAATATATAGATAAAATTAGAAATATGTACCTTCTCAATTATTGTTCCATGTGTTTTTTTGCGCTATTTTCTTTTTATTAATGACTTGTGATAGTTCTCATGTATTGCACATCCACCAACACAAGTAGAGATGCAAGCAGACGTTGCCGAAATGCAAGCTCAATGGGAATTGTTCATGTTTTATGTTTTGTGCCATCAAAATATTTTCTATGGAAATTGTTTGTCATTTTCAACACAATTTCTTGATCCAACACATAAATAAGAACTTTCTAAATATGTAACAAGAATATGAAAACATGCTTCGGCTCAATGGGAAGAAAATAAAAATTTGTGAATATGTAAAAAAAATATGGGCATATGCGAATATGTATTCTGATATCAACGTAATTCAATACCTCAATGTTTATTATTATTTACATGCATTTCATATTGAAAGTAAAAAACAAATTGTATCATGATCACTCCAATATGTATTTAACATAAATTTTTTGTATATTTCATTATTCTCATTTGACCAAACATGATCAATTAACGTTCTTTGTACATGCTTTTTTTGTCCAAGAATAGATGAAGATTATGATTTTGCATGTAATTTTGCAACTTTTTTTATTTCTCGTTGCACTGACACATGTCAATATTGAAGTCTCCTAGAACCACTATGATTTCATTGAAATAAAAATTGCACATTGCTTTTGCAATAACATTCACTACGCTGACCAGAATTGTAGATGGCACTGCATAAATATTCATTATGACAATATGCAATCCTTTGAATGTTACTCTTTCTACAAGAACCTCTACATTTAGTTCTTCAAAATGCACATTTTCCAATATTGGTAGATGCTTTTTGACTAGTATCATCATGTCGTGGTTATTGCAATTTGAGACACAATTGAAGCCTAGAAACTGTTCATTTTGCATCGGTAGTGTCATATATGTTTCTTGAATGCACAAAATATAAGATTGCAATGTATCGTAGTCATTATTTATGTTATTGATATGCCCATGCAAACTACGCATGTTTAGTGAAAAAATTGAGATACATGACTCCAATTGCATTGACCACCAATCATATTCTAGACTCAAGTTTGCATCTCAACAATGATCTTTTGTTTAATGTTTAAGTTATCCATTGTCAAAGGACTTAGAAGATACAAAGACTCTGTGCTCCTTACACATGACAACATTGTATAAATCAATCCATGTCTTTGCACCCCAGTAGGATCAAATGCAACACTTTCCAGCATTATCCCCTGCGATCTATGCATTGTACTTGCACATGTAAGTTGAACTAGGAATTGTTTATGGATTTTAAAATGACCTATCATCTCTTTTGTCGATATTGGTTTCGTTATGCACAATATGGGTACTCAGTCGGGCGAAATGTCTATGCTATATAAAGAAGCTAACCTTGTATCCCAACGATGTCCAATACACAAATCATGCAACTTTATCTATAAAACATCAGCCTTATCTGTTTTGGTGTATGCTTTGACTGTACCATCTTCACCATTCACTAAATCATCTTGTGAATCGTAGTTACATGAATATATTTCAACAAGTATATATAATTTTAGAACAATTTGCAAAGATAAAGTTGTTGTATATTCATGGAATCACACACCACCATGGTGATCTTCCTCTTCATCAATTGCATTGATTAAGAGTTCCTCTCCATGAATAAGTGATATCATAGACATGTTATGCAAATGCAACATCTTTGTTTTTGTAAAACAAATAAGGGAATGTTGGGTGATTTGGAGTAGGCCAGATGCAATTCATGTTGATATATCTAGATCGTCTCTTGTTTGACTATTTGTTTGCATCCTATTCAGAATTGCAATAAACCTTTCATTTGTTTGTCACATCATAGTGTGCAATCCATAACACTTCACACTATCTATCTAAAAGTCATATGCTATTATTTGCATGTTCATGGTAGGGTGCTCAAATATCAGGGAATCATGTATGATTTGTGCCTAATAAAGATCACCACAAAATACCATATATATGTTTCCAAAGTACTTTGTTTGTACATGTTTTATGCTTCTTAGTCGACTATCAATCAAAAATAGGAATCGGCTTCTGACCAGAGAAGTTTCATTGATGAAGACAAGTTCTAGTTTCTGATAAAGCCTTGATAATGTGTCTAACATTTTTTTGCTAAGTGGAACGAACTGGTAATTGTTGAAAGGCATTAGAAATGCATAATGGATTGTTGTTCCACCTACATTGTAAGCAACTTTACATGTGTATGCCACTATCAATCCCTTTGGTTTCAAAAGATTCATTGTGTTATCTGCATCATGTATTTGTATAATCATTTGGAATATCATTTTTGATGTGTAGATTTTTTTCGTTCCTGCTCCACTCATAAGAAACCAGTACAAAGGTGTGTGCATGTCCCTTAATTTCTTTAGGGAAATGCCTTTGACAATTGCTTGTTGTTCTCTATTCAACATTCTTCTAAGTTTGTAATATTTGCTATTCTCAAGCAAAAGTGGGTGGCCTACCACTTGAAATCCAAGATTAGTTCTTGTTTTGCTACTTTTCCTTCTAGTGCATTACAGGTCTGGTTGCAAATCATAATGTTCACAGTCAACTGTGCTTGTTCCTCGTTGGGTCAATGTACCATCAATGTCGAGAAGATCATTTTCTACTTGTTGAATCACACTTTCGAATATCGCCCTACATTGGATTGACATTGTATGTAAACTTAACTTCATTGGTTTGTATTCTAGTTTCGTGAAAACAATAAGAAGCTTCCCATGTAGGCCAGTTATGTTTTAATGTATATCCACTTTTTTCGAATGGGACATATAGAAATAATTTCTCTCTGCAAAAAAAATCATAATCAATGTACTTTTTATATTTGACAGATCATATCACATTTGGTTTTTTCCTTTTCGATATGTGTGTACCATCTTTTATGTACTTGGAGACAAATTCAATGAGGCAAATATTCTTAATGGCATGTGATCATCAATATAGTAATCAATAATAGAGTTGCACATCACATATTCTGAGTCGTCGGGTTCTTGTTTAAATAAAAAGGCTAGCTTAAGGACAAATGTGTGTTGATCTATTGGAGATGTATTTATAAAGATACACGCTCTTGAATGGATATTCAGTGGCAGAGAAAACACAATATGGACTGCTTGTTTTGCAGACATTTGTTGAAGATTCAACATTGTATTTTCAAGCGTATGTATCATTTGCATAGCATCAATTATGTTTTTTTTATGCTCTTTGTGTATCCTTCTAAATCCATTTGTTACATCTTTGTCAACTTTTGCCATATATGAACTGCAAACTACGACCTCTCGTTAGCGACATGCCTTGAGTGGATAATTCAACCAATTAAACTAACCCTTAAGGCTAACTCTCAATCTTAGATATAACCCTTAAATATTAACTAATATAATTTCCCACCTCATATTGTATAGACCCTAAAGCCATATATAAGAAAATGGGTAAAGCCAAAGAAAATGTGTTAAACGAAAAAGAAATACAAAACCAGGTTGAATATATTTTAGAATTTTTAAAAATTGTTAAATACACTAAAAGATTTAAAACACTTTAATTTATTTTATATGAAGTTTAATTTTATGAATAAATTTCATGTAATGAGAATTCCAATTTAAAAACCCCAACTTAAAAACCTTTTTTATTTGAATATGATGGAGATCAATAAAAATAAAATTATATTTCTTTCATAGATATTAGTGTATGAAGCTATAGAAGATAATCATTGAATCAAAGGCAATGATAGAATAGTAGCCATATGTATTTCTTAATAGATTGATGAATTCTTTAAAGAAGATCCAACCTGTAGAGTTATCCATTTTCAATGCATTTACCTACCACTAAATACATATAACTTTGACTAGATAACACCATGGAAATAAAACTCAATACATTAGATGACTAAGGTGACCATCATAATTTTATACATGTAAAAGTAGATGGTACCTAAAGTCATAATTCTTTTATAGATACACAATTTAACCTAAAGTTAATATTAACCTAAATTGATTCAACCAATATTTCTTAGTTTGTTGTGTGAAGAGAATTGAGGGGTTTATTATAACCTTTAGGCATACCTCTATTGTTTCACAACGAGTATGTCACGAGTATGGAACAAATATATTATTATTATATAGTTTTACAAATAAAATTATTTATATTAAATTTATTTTCCAATTATTTTATTTAAAAATAAATAAAAAATTAAATTATTAAAATTAAATTTTAATTATTTATATTAAATTTGTTTCATGTTCAGTGCAAAGCCAGGTTCACATGGCTCTGCAAGGTTTTAACCAACCACGTCACAACGAGTATGTCACGAGTATGGAACAAATATATTATTATTATATAGTTTTACAAATAAAATTATTTATATTAAATTTATATTTCAATAATTTTATTTTAAAAAAAAATTAAAAACTATTTTAATTTAATAAATACAAAATTAAATTATTAAAATTTTATTAATTATTTCTATTTAAATAAAATAAAAATAATAAATATTTAATTTATTTAAAAATTAATGATGATGATGATGAATTGGTCTATCGAACCTTAATAGGGTAAGTGATTACTTGTGATTCTTTAGAATTTTGTTTATGTGCTCGAAAAGCATTAAGAGAAACTTTCCAAGATCACCATGCTTTTGTTGAGTTAAGAGGTTAGGAAGGTCGGTAGTGTGACAAATATTTTGAAAATGAGATCTAATATGGGTATAGGCTAGACAATCTACGAGAAAGTGGTTTTCACCTTCAACCTTCTTAGTGTCACAAAGGTGACACACTCTTTCATCCCATGGCATTTTAGGAATTGACCAATGCCCAGTTTCACTATGGAGCTCGTGAGAATTTGTTATTATCTTAGAAATGCTTTTTTTTTTTCTTTACACTTGGAAAAATAGATAGATAATTTTGATCTTCTAGATTAGGGTTGATTACATCCTTATAATACCTTAATTTTTTTTTCCACTAACTCTTTATCACAACACATTTTCTCCTTAAATTTTGATTTGACTTTTTTTTAATAGTATCTTTATTCTGCAAAATGGTGTCTTCCATGATTCCCCAATAGTTTATCCAAGACCGAGCATCTTTATGCCATCCTCGCTTGAGTCGATGGTGGTTATGACTCGATTTTGAAGCAATTTTAGGAAGCCTCTTGTCTTCCATGTTGTCTAACTTGTTCTTGTACATTAGGTATCTAGTCATAGCCATGCTCTCAAGGAGGGAGAGGCTTGTTTCTAAGAAGAGGATGGGATAGGGCATATTTCCTTTAATTTTGAGATTATAGGTTATAAAAATTTTTTGTATTTTCTCTATCTTTCTCTAGGATTCACGATAGATACTACAGCCCTAGACTTCACATCCATAAAGAATAATAGGTGTAACAAGAGTCTCAAAGATGAGTTTCTTCTTATCCCAACTCCAAAGATCAACTGATTTACAATTGTTTTCAAGCCCATAATAAGCTTTCCATCCCCCAATAATCCTTTTCTCAATGCTATAATTCCAATTGAGCTTGTGGTGAATATCAATCCCAAGATATTTGTATGAAGTCACTTCCTCCAAGTTGTTGTTTTCATATACGAAGGTATCATAAGGGATCTTATTAGATTTAATAATCATGACCTTAGTCTTATCAATATGAATAGTCATACCCGTATTAGAGAAAAAATACTTGAGGATTCTTAGTTGGTTTTCAAGATCATGGGGACTCCTTGCCATAAGAACGATATCATTGGCATAAAGAAGAAGATTTATGACTATACCAGTGAGAGTAGGGCCGACACAACCTGTTTTTTCCAAGAAATCTTCTAACTTGTCAATGTATATGCCAAAAAGGGTAGGGGACAAGGGACAACCTTGTTTGACTATGATATTGTAGTTAATCTCTTTTGACCAACCCTCAGTGTTTTTAAACTTAGAAATAACATTCTCATGCATCCTTATTGCAGCAGCCCTCAACTCGAGAGGCACTTTTATCTCTTCCAACCTATTCCAAATGTTTTTCCTAGGAACCATGTCAAAAGCTTTTCTAAAGTCAACAAAACAACATAAAATATTGGTTTTAGTATTGTGGAACTCCTCTGCAATGATCCTAAAGGTAACAAGATGGTCCACAGCTGAATGATATCCCCTAAACCCGGCCTGACCTTTAACTCTTTTACCGTGACTTTCTAGCCAAAGGCTAATCATCTTTTACAAAATAATTCCAT
This sequence comes from Picea mariana, assembly GCA_032191745.1. Classification (NCBI taxonomy): domain Eukaryota; kingdom Viridiplantae; phylum Streptophyta; class Pinopsida; order Pinales; family Pinaceae; genus Picea; species Picea mariana. Next base: position 71,403 of record JASDQU010013233.1, read on the forward strand.
AAAGCTTGGCTAAAATTGGGTTAATCATAATGGTCCTATAATTAGAGGGAATGTTTCTATCCCCATTTTTAAAAATACGAACAATGAGGCTTTGCATCCAGGGTTTAGGGAAGCCCTGCTTGACTGCTAAATTGAAGAGCTTGTGTATGTGAGGGATAAGTATTGGCCTTCCAATTTTAAAAATTTCAGCTTGGTAGCCTTCAATGTCCTTAGCTTTCCCATTTGCAAGCCCCTTAACCCCAAACTCCATGTCATCTAAAGAAAAAACTTTTTTCTTTGTAGGGACAATAGGAATGGTGTCCATGGAATTAGGGAACTCATAAAGACTTTTAAGGTAGGAATTCCAATCCCTTAATGGAATCCTATTATTTTCTTTAGTATTGCGGTTTAGAATTTGGCTCTAGAACTTGTTAGGATCCAGCTTATATAGTTGCGAAAGTTGTTCTTGCCTTTTATTGATATAGTGTCTTTTTTTCCTTTTAATTAGGGCTTTGAAAGTATTGATCTTATCGAGTTTTAAGGACTCATTAGAATCATCCCTAATGGATTTCCTAGCAATTTTACATTATTTATCATACCAATCGTTGGTCGTTCTATTATTCTTTTTATATGACACCTCAAAAGAGAACTTATTAATAGAAGTGGAAACGATAGTTGTAAAATTATGATAGAGTTCTTCAATGTTGTCCTTATAAGTTAGGAGATTTAATTTACTATTTAAATCCTTTAAGAAAATGTCAACTTTACTTTTGTCAAAGCGCAAATTAAAATAGTTATATTAAAAAGGTGAAAGTCAGGCTTTTGCCCAAAACTTGATCGTTCAAACTAGTGTCTGTCATTCACTTGTTTTGTTTTGTTTTCGTTATTAATAGATGGAAGTTCTTCCCTTCTTAATGTGCATAAGGACACAAGAGGCATTGAGGATGCTTCCTTTGTTTGATAGATGGCGACGGTTTTATTTAGGAAGCGATTTTCTTTTGCTTACAAGAGGACGCTAACCCAACGGAGGTGCGGTTCGAATAGTTGGCTTAGTGCGTGATTTCCCGGGCCATAAAAAGTATAGGGTGCAACAAATGTAGGCTCTATGACCATAAGCGATGGACATAGTTCTATGACCATAAGTGACGGGCATCATGTACATGCGCCATCTTCTCCTAGATACCGTACCGCCCTGCCTGCTGACCGCATCATCTGACCCATTGTCCTGGGCATTCAATTCAGAGCGTCTTAATTTACTGTATTTGGTGGATGGAAAAGCGTGCTTGAATATGCAAATGGGCGGGAAAAAATTTCCCTCTCCCTTTAGGATTTAGGAATACTATTCAAGATCTACATTTCCTCCCATATTGCTTTAGTGATGTAATAATACATTTTTTGGTTGATGAACAACATGTTTCCATCGCTTCCTTTTCTCTCAAGATGGAACTCCTCGCCCAAGTACCGCAATGGATCTTATCTTGACTATCCACCTTGATGCTCTTCCTCACAGATAGAATTTCCTCTTGGAGCACAAAATAATTCGCTTGCTTGAAAAATCGACCTTTGAAGTCTTGCAACCAACGATAATTTGGGGAGAGTCCAAAGGGTTGCAACAACCAACCAAGTACGCCTTATATCAGCGCGCCAAACAATCTTCGTGAACTACCATAAACCAAGAAATAGTTGCAACAGAATAAGCACATTATTGAAAATCAACTTGAACTCTTTCATTGACATCATTCCTCCACCGATGTTGACCCGGAGCAGAGTCAATTCAGTCTGTTAATCGTTCTCCTCCTCCTTCGAAAGCGCGGTCTTCTAATCTACCTAATATTAAATAATCTTCATCCTCCTTTTTCACGAAAAGAAGGCAGAGGTAATCCCAATACCCATCAATTTATATGTCATGGTATATGGATTTAAAGAGGTCAAATGGGGCAGACTCAAGAGAATATTGTTTTAACTCGGAAAACTAGGGCAGTATGCACAAGAAAATGAGGTCTTAATTAACTTCAGCCAGTAAGTTGTAGTAAGGGTGAGTAGGAGGAAGAAATTGAGGAGAAGATGTAAAGGTCTGCTTTGGACATCGGGTCTTCCAATAGCCTAATGAGGAAAAACTCTGAAAACAAGTTCCTCTTAAATTTGAAGTTTCAGAAAACTGAAAAACGTTATAACTGCACTGCAATCAAACATTCATTACAACACATTCACCACAATCCATGCGAATCCTTCAATCATGAACATTCAGTATTAGACGCAGATAAGATGGAAATAGAAGTTGGCTTTCATCAAACAATAAATCTCATATCAAGTTACATAACCAAAGAACTAGAGCATCATTAAAACATTACAATACAGGAGCTTAGCTCAACCATCAATCCTAACAAAATATCAAAACTGAGTATATATACTCAAAACTGTTGCAACTACCAGGAGCGTGATCAGACCCCTGCATTCAAAGCTTCCAGTCGGTGCCCACTTTGTCAAACTATGCGGGCATTATTTTGTCATACGTGAGCTCAGATCAACATGGGTTTTGTAGGATAATCTGCTCGCAGGAGTACCACGGGCTGACGGTTCAGTCCCCATGGCCAGACCTTCCATACCATCCATTTATGGACTGAGCCGAGGTTTCAACCACCACTCATTTTTTCATTAACTTCCTTCATCGGGATCAGGACAAGACTTAACACCTAGGGATCTACCATGTGTTATTGACGGCCCTTCGAGTTAAACCGACACCTTGAAACCATGATTGTCTTGTTCTTGAACTCACACGGGCATCTTCGACTTTTGGTGCAGGTCTCATGAAATTCACACTCTTGCCTTCGCACTCCCAAAGCTCCTAGTGCCAGCTTCTCCTTCACTGCATTTTTCCTGCATGTGACCTCGGGCCATGACCATGGGACCAACTCTTGGGCGCATTGTGATTTCGCATTTCGGGGGCCTTCACATCACTTGACTACACTCTCCCGATACCCGATATTGCGAAATTTCTCGACTCAGATGGATGGATGGATCTGCTTTGCATCCAATGGCTGCGATTTCTTCCTCAGAACTCCACCTTGGCCGGATCTATGCTATGGGCGCCAAACTTTCCTCCTGAACTCGCTTCCATATGACCTCGGGCTGTGACCATGGGACCAACTTCTGGGCACGTCGCGATTTCACATTTCAGGGGTTTTCACATCGCATGACTACAATCTCTCGATACCCGATATTGCGAAATGACCCTATTCAAATCAACAGTCGGATCTGCTATGCATCCGATGACCACGATTGCTTCCTTGAAAACTCGAATCACTAATCATGCACTGGGTGCTTACCTTTTTCCTTGGGCCTACCTCCTATGTGGCCTCGGGCTGTGACCACGGGCCCAACTCCTCGGCGCTTCACGATTTCGCATTTTGGGAACTTGCACCTTGCTCCATGCTGAAACCTCTGACTCGCGAAATCATGATTTCGCTTATCTGCTGCCACGTGCCCTTCTGAATTTAATGATCCAGATCATTTTGTGAGTTTTCACTTCACGAGTTCTAACAACTCTTGCCTCTGCACTTCCCGAGTTTCAAAACCGCGAAATGCCGATATTTTGCCACGTTCCCTTCCCAGCGCGAACCACTAGGATTGACATCGTGACTTCGGACCTTTGTTTGACATTAAACTTCGCACAAATTTATGATCCGATTGCCTGAGGGCCGCAAATTTGAACTTCGAATGGAATCTCCTCTGCTGAACACTGAAATCGCTCGCTCTCTTGATTTGAGTCCATATCAGACCACTCTAAGTGTTGCACTTTGTTCTCATGGCTTCGGCCTGCATAAAATAAAAACTTGGACGACTGGCTAAGGGTTTGGGAAAATAGAAGGATCAGTGACATAGGTAACGAAAATGAGTGCTTAAACAAAAATGGGCAAACAAAACGACTTTGCTGGCTGAAGGGGAAAATTTAAGGACGTGACCTACGAAAGAGAGAAAAACAGGGCATGGGCATAGACTCAGGTATAAACCACCAACTCACAGGACCCTAACAAGTTCATGTGATAACATTGGCTCCACAGGGGATGGCATGCTCCCTACGAGCTTCCAAGAACGTGCAGTTCCAGTGCCTTATCTATATGCTATGGAGTCTTTATAAAAACAAAAAGAAAAAAAGAAAAATGATATTTACAATGACATGGGAAACCTCTCGCGGCTTTAAGTAACAAACTTTTTCAGAAAATTCCCATTTACAGGGCTACCAAAAACTTCAGCATCCTCCAAATTTTGCAACTTGTAAGTGTTATTTGAAAAAAAATCATAAATTTTGAAGGGGCCAATCCATAAGACATCAAATTTTCCATGCTTTCCTTTGTCCTGCTTGGGCGCATCCCATTTTAGTACTATATCTCTCAGCTAGAAATCCTCCTTTCTTACTTTCCTATCAAAGGCCTGCTTGATCTTCTGTTGATGTTGATGTGCTTTGTTCAGAAACTTCTCTCTAGCCTGTTGCACTTCCACCAGCTGATGTATCCTTCTTATCATATCATGAGGCTCTCCTTGGTAGTCTTGTAAGAATTTTTCCATGGGTAAGGCCAATTGAGAAGGAAATATGGCCTCAATTCCATATACAAGTTGAAAAGGAGAGACACCAAGAGATCTCTTTGTTGTCACTTTGTCAGCCCATAGAGAAAACTTGAGCTTTGAATCCCATGCTTTCTTATTGTCATCTAACAATATTTTGATTATATTTATAAGGCTCTTGTTAGAGGACTCTGCTAGTCCATTCCCTTGAGGGTAGTAAGGAGTTGAGTGAATCAATGCAATCCCAAACTGCTCACAGAATTGAATCAATGGTTCAGACTTCAAGGATTCAGAATTGTCAGTGACAATTCTTTTCAGACACCCAAACCTTGCTATAATATTCTCAATAAAACCAATGATTACCTTGTGAGAAGCGCTCCTTGTGGGGATAGCTTCTACCCATTTGGTAAAGTAATCTATGGTAGTCAAGATCCACCTGTGCTGACCACTAGAAACTGGATGAATCTCCCCGATAAAATCTAGAACCCACTGTTGAAAGGGTCCTGAAGCCACCACAGGCTTCAAAGGCAAGGACTTGAGCTTCTTTTTTCTTGAGAATTTCTGACACTTGACACAAGCCCTGATTTTAGCACAAACATCAGTGAATAGGCTAGGCCAGAAATAGCCAGCTCTAAGAATCTTGTATTATGTGGTTTTCCAGAAGTGATGTCCCCCACACAAACTATCATGAAAGTCAAACATCAATTTCGGGCTTCCTGTGGGTCTAAACATCTCAACAACACCCCTAGAGGGTCTTTCCAATATAAAAATTGATCAATGAGGCAATATTTAATTGATTTGAGCTTTAAAGATCCTACTTTTATTTTTTCCATGCCATCAGAAGGTTGTAACTTCTGTAGAAAGAAAATGATGTCCCTATACCAAATACATTCTGCTAATGGAGGGTAGGCTTGAGAAATCATGTCAAACAACTCACCCTGCTAATTTTCTGAGCAAGCGTTGATGAAATTTACCCCCAAGGATTTGCAATTAGTTTCATCCAGCAGCTTGGCTAAAACTTGACCCTTAACCAACTTAGTGGGTCTTATCTCCAAGTCAAATTCAAGGATTTTAGCAATCCATTTGCTCCTTCTCCTATCCATGTCGGGCTGAATGTGAATCTCCTTCACATAAGCTGAAGGGACATATGAAATGACCTTTAAATGAAAAACATAGACCTTGAAGGATTTGAAATCTGTATCCAGGGCATAGGCTTGTTTTTCCATGATGTCATATTTTAGCTCTGCATCTCTCAATTCCCTGCTGAAAAAGGCAATGGGTTGCTCGAACCCTTCATCATTCTTTTACAACAAAATGATTATCACGGTGTCAAATGAAGCAAAGGAGAAAATCATATAATATTTGAATAATTAGGACTGATGAGCACAGGTTCTTCGGTCACGGCCTTCTTTATTTGATCGAAGGAATTACGAGATTCAGCAGTCCATTTGATTTTGTTTCCTTTCCTCAACATGACTGTAATGTCCTTCACCATTTCAACAAAATTAGAAACAAACCTTCTCAGAAAATTAATCTTTCCCAAGAAAGATTGAACTTATTTCTTGGATCTAGGGAGTTCTAAGGTTTGGATGGCTTCCACCCTGCTAGGATCAATGTTTACTTCCTCAATTGATACTATGTGCCCCAGTAGTTTTCCCTCCTTCATAGCAAACAATGACTTCTTGGGATTCAGGGAGAGACCAAATTTTCTGCATTTTTGGATACCTTTCTCAGATGATGACAATGTTCTTTATCAGTCCCGGAGAAAACTGTGATGTCATCCAGAGAAATGACTACAAATTTATCCCTTTCCCCAATAAAGGCGATGTCCATAGCATGCTGGAAAGTTTCTCATGCGTTCATCAATCCAAAGGGCATCTTGGCATACATGAATGTACCCCATCGAGTGGTGAATGTTTTCTTCTCTCTATCCTCAGGTAAGACATAAATATGATTTTAGCCAGAAAAGTCGTCAATCATGGACATCATGTATGCACCTATCACCCTCTGCAATATGTGCTCCATTTTCGGCAATGGGTAATTATCTTTCTTGGAGCTTCTATTTAGGTTCCTGAAATCAACATAAATTCTGATTTCTCCATTCTTCTTTCTCACTGGGACCAAATTGGCCACCCATTCAGAATACCTCAAAGGAACAATAATCTGAGCATCTAAAATCTTCTTTACCTCTTTCTCCATGATAGGCAACATCATAGGGTTTATCTGTCTCAGTTTCTTCTTAAATGGCTTGGCCTCTTCCTTTAGTGGGATCTTATGCTCAATGATGCTTGTTTCGTATGTTATGATATCTTCATAAGTCCAGGAAAACACATCAGAAAACTCCTTTAATATCTCAGCATATTCACCCCTTTGTTCCCTTGACAAACTGCTCGACAATTTGACAAATTTTGGATGTTTCTCTGAACCAATGTTGCATTCAGTTACATCAGCATCATCATCTGATCCTTTAACTTTCACTACCACATCATTTCTATCAAATAGTCTTTCCAAAGAAACTAGTCCCTTCAGAATTTGATTTCTAGGTAAATGAACAATATGGTGATTAGCGATTTTGTTCATGAAAACATCAACATGAGGATTACTTTCAAAATCCTGATCTTGATCAATATGTAGTGAAAAAAAATCATCAACAGTCTCAAGGAATCCTTTGATCTCGAGATCATCCTCAAATGCTTTCCATGCTTGACATTGTCAGGTATAGAGGGTCTGTAATTTACTTCTACATGATACCTGAGCTTTAGTGGCAAAGGGACTCTGAAATTGCTTGCTGAAACAACCAGAGAATCAACCATGATGTTTTCTTCTCTTGGAATAAATGAAATGTTGAAAGCTAGGAAAAAAAATTCAATATAGTCCCACACTTCATTTCTATAAATTCTTATCATAGGGTGCTTAGCTTGGTAAATATTTCTGACTTGATGGACAATTAACTCAGCATCCCCAAATACTGATATCTCTTCAATTCTCATGTCTTTTGCAGCCCTCAACCCTAAGATGAGAGCTTCATACTCTGCCACATTATTGGTAGATCCAAATTCTAACTTTTAGGACAGAGCTATAGTCTCATCAGCAGGTGAAACAAGAACCACTCCAGCACCAACACCTTCCTTAGAAGATCCTCCATCGAAGAATATTTTCCACACAGAGGTGATAGGAGGAGAATTTTCACAAAAAGTAATAGGTGGCTTTTTGATCTCCAGAGGAGGTTCACGAGCGTCGGTGAGTTGCAGCAAACTAGATCCAAAATCTGTGTCAAGAGAAAAGATAGGATGATTTGTGGGGTTTGTTTCATCACTAATAATGTAGGCCAACTGAGCTTCCCTGTAAATTCTCCTATGCTCACTCCCAAACACCAGAATGGTAGCATAGGTGAGGTCCATCTGCAAAGTTCCTCCTAGTCTTTTTATCCAAGATCTAGACAAAAGCATCCTGAACTTAGGGGGATTGTCATATACCACAATGTCCATGATCACACTTTTCATTGGCAGCTGGAACAGAGATACGACCAAGTATTTGATAACCCCAAGGCACTTGACGTTCCTGAAGTCGAAAGAATACAGGTCATGGTAGGATTTTGTAATCTCCAGACCGAGATTTTCCATGGCAATCTTAGGCATAAGATTGTGAGATGGCCCTGAATCCATCAAACAGTTGTGAATCACCTTGTCATGTATGTTCAATGAAGTATAGAAGGGAGAGGATGAATCGTCATTATCTTCTACCAAAGGACCTAGGATGACTGCAGGCTTCTCATCTTGGAGGTTTACTAAGTCTATGGAATGAGATGAAGGTTTGGGCTGCAACATTTTGGAGAGGCACCTTATGAAGTCTTCATGCTTGACCATCTTTGAAATGGGTACAGGAATTCTAATATTTTTTATTTCATGCTCAAAGATGAAAGAGGAGGGGAGCTTTAGAATTTCTCTCACTTCTAGAATGGGACTTTTGACCACTGGTGGGGAGGTATGTGCCATCTTTTCCTTGCTTCGGTCTGCAATATATTTAGCAGGTTTTTATGCTCTGGCAGGTCGATTAGGGATGTCTGATTTCCCTTCTTTTTGTTTGGACCTCAAACTATATCTGTTTGGAGTGTGGATGGTTTTTTCCCCTTTACTCAGCTCATTTAGTTGGTTGTCCATTAGAGACTCCTTGTATGCAGATTGAATTAAATGGGGAAATGAGGAAGTATCCCCAAGACAATGGATTTCAGGATCAACCTCCTCTTCCTCTTCTTCTTCATCAGTGACAAGGTTATTTTGGAGAGGGGCTTGAATTCTTTGATCATCCCTATCCCAGCCTCTTTGATCTCTTGGAAGTATCCAAGGAGCATTATTAGGTCTCTTGAAGGTACCTTTGTTATCAACATTTTGAGTACTTCTATAGGCCTGTCTTGCTTCAAGTTTTACCTTCTTCATATCAACAGAAAGAGATTTTACTAATTTGATAAGCTCATCATCTTGAGGGTGGGAAGCAGAGGAAGAGGTTGAAGTTTCAGACCTTCCCATTCTTTTGTCCCTGTCAACCTTACTCCTAAGCTCATCAACTGCCATAATATTGGATTCTAATTCAATGGTTGCATCTTGCATATGAGCCAAGGAGGTAGCTCTCCTTTCTCTTAACAGGAGGCAGAAATCAGGGTCAAAATAACTAGAATAAGTAATCTTTGCAGAGGTTTTTGTAGGCTTAACCTCAGTGGGAATTTTGCTATACATTTTATTAAATCTCTTTGAGAAGTCAGAAATAGATTCCCCTTCCTTTTTCTTCAGTGATCCAAACTATGTAATATAGTAAAGGAAATCCTTTCTATCCCCCCAATTCTTTAAGAACGCTTCATCTAGGGCTTCAATCCCATCGATAGATCCAGGAGGCAAGGCCCTAAACCACTTCCTAGCCTCTTCCTCAAGGCTATGAACAAAAATCCTCATCCATACATCTGCATCCATGATGACATGACAATTTGTAAAACTATAAAAGACTTCAAGGTGTTCATCTTTGGTTATGTCTCCCTCACCTGTGAACTTGGGCAACTTCTTAAGGTAGCCATCCACTGGGAGGGAATTCAGAGGCTGAGGCAAAACAAGAGGGGCATACCTAGCAGCTATTATAGCTTCCATTCTAGTCCTGGGGGGATTTTCTCCTGCCATTGGAGTGTAAACAGGAGGAGAAGCAGGTGGAGATGGAGTTCGGATAGGTGAGACTAGAACTGTGCTTATGGGGAAAAAGGGAAACAACTGAGTGTTTGAGAAAAAGGTTGCAGAGCTAGTAGGAACAAAGGTTTCTGTTGTAGCAACTATAAGAGGGGGAGGAGTAGTAAATCTAGGGGTGGGGAAGTCTCCTAAGGTCTTGGGTCTGAGCCATGATACAACTTCAGGAGAGACAGGAGTGTCTAAGCTTTCTCCTTCCAAAACGAGGCCAGGAGAAGAGAAATCAAACGAAAAAATTTCAAAATTCAAAGTTCTGGAAACTCCAGCAGATGGGATAACAGGAGACATAGAAACAATAACTGGGGTTTCTGAAGGAATATTATGAAAATTACCAAAATCACCTGGTTTAGAAGCTAAAGTACTTTCTTGAGGGGTCTTTCCTTTCCTAATAATTTTCTCTGGGTCAACTTCAGGCATGGTTAGAGGCAGTTGTGGATGAGACCTCGTGTGTCTGCCTTTTGGAGCCAGCTGAAATAGTGGATTTGAACCAGTGGAGTCGCCAGGTGCAGGTTGCAATCTTCAATGGTACTGGGTTTTGATGCACCTTCAGAATCAGTAATATTTTTCCTTCTATCCCAGGGAAAAACTTCAATTCGTCCCTGACAACAGCGTCAGAAATGTTAGCACCAGAAGTCACCTCTGGATTGCGACAGAGGTAAGCCCAGTACCCATCAGTTTATATGTCACAGTTAATGGATTTAAAGAGGTCAAATGGGGCAGACTCAAGAGAATATCATTTTAACTCAGAAAATTGGGGTAGTATGCACAAGCAAATGAGGTCTTTATTAACTTCAGCCAGTAATTTGTAGTAAGGGTGAGTAGGAGGAATAAATTAAGGAGAAGATGTAAGGGTATTCTCTAGAAATCAGGTCTTCCGATAGCCTAAGGAGGAAAATATCTGAAAACAAGACCCTCTTGAATTCAAAGTTTCAGGAAACTAAAAACACTATAACTGCATTGTAATCAAATATTCATTACAACACAGTCACCACAATCCATGTGAATCCTTCGATCATGAACATTCAGTATCAGACATAGATAAGATGGAAATAGAAGTTGTCTTTCATTAAACAAGAAATCTCATATCAAGTTACATAACCAAAGAACCATAGCTTCATTAAAAAATTACAATACGGGAGCTTAGCTCAACCATCGACCCTAACAAAATATCAAAACTGAGTATATATACTCAAAATTGCTGCAACTACTAGGAGCGTGATTGGACCCTTGCATTCAAAGCTTCCAGTCAGCACCCGCTCTGTCATACTGTGTGGGCATTCTTCTGTCAGACGAGAGCTCATATCAGCATGGGTTTTGTAGTAAAATCTACTCGTAGGAGTACCACGGGCTGACAGTTTAGTCCCAACAGTCGAACCTTCCATACCTTCCATTTATGGAGTGAGTCGAGGTTTCAACCACGACTCCTTTTTTCATTAACTTCTTTCATCAGGATTAGGATGGGACTTAACGCCCAAGGATCTACCATGCATTGTTGGCGGCCCTTCAAGTCAACCCAGCACCTTGAAACCATGATGGTCTTGTTCTTTAACTGACACGTGCATCTTCGGCTTTTGGTGCAGGTCTCATGAAATTCACACTCTTTCCTCCGCGCTCCCAAAGCTCCTGGTACCATCTTCTCCTTCACTGCATTTTTCCTGCATGTGACCTCGGGCCATGACCATGGGCCCAACTCCTGGGCACATTTCAATTTTGCATTTTGGGGGCCTTCACATCACTTGACTACACTCTCCTAATACCCAATATTGCGAAATTGTCAGACTTATATGGACGACTGGATCTTCTTTGCATCCGATGGCTGTGATTTCTTCCTTGGAACTCCACCTTGGCTAGCTCTACACTATGGGCGCCAAACTTTTCTCCTAGACTCACTTCCATATGACCTCGATCTAAGACCATGGGCCCAACTCCTGGGCACGTCACAATTCATGTTTTGGGGGTTTTCACATCGCATGAATACAATCTCCTGATACTTGATATTGTGAAATGGCCCTATTCAAATCGATGGTCAGATCTGCTATACATCTGACGTCTGTGGTTGCTTCCTTGAAAACCCAAGTCACCAATCATGCGTTGAGTGCTTACCTTTTTCCTTGGTCCCACCTCCTATGTGGCCTCGGGCTGTGACCATGGGCCCAACTCCTGGGCGCTTCGTGATTTTGTGTTTTGCAAACTTGCACCTTGCTCCATGTTGAAACCTCTGACTCTCGAAATCATGATTTATCGTGTCTGCTGCCATGTGCCCTTCTGAATTTAATGGTCTAGATCATTTCGTGAGTTTTCACTTCGCAAGTTCTAACAACTCTTGCCTCTGCACTTCCTGAGTTTTGAAACCGCGAAATGATGATCTTTTTCCACGTGCCCTTCCTAGTGCCAATGACTAGGATTGACCTCGCGACTTTAGACCTTTGTCTGACGTTAAACTTCATGCAACTTTATGATCCTGATTGCCTAAGGTACGCAAATCTGATCTTCGAATGGAATCTCCTCTGCTGAAAATTGAACTTGCTCGCTCGCTTGATTTGAGTCCATATCAGACCGCTCTAAGTGTTGCACTTTTTTCTCATGGCTATGTCCTGCATAAAATAAAAACCTGGACGACTGGATAAGGGTTTGGGAAAATAGAAGGATAAGTGACACAAGTAACAGAGATGAGTGCTTAAACAAAAAGGGGGAAAAAAATGACTTTGTCAGCTGAAGGGGAAAATTTAAAGACATGCCTTGCAAAAGAGAGAAAAACAGGGCATGGGCATAGACTCGGGTATAAACCACCAACTCACGGGACCCTGACAAGTTCATGTGATAACATGTAGTATAGGTGGGAACCATGTGGTTTTCAAAGTTTTGAGTAGAATATGTGTCCTTTGTTGCTTCAAGATATCAAGGAGCTAGACTTCATGTAGGATAGATGTTTCCTTGTGTATGGGTTTATTGCTCCATGAAGATGTCCATTTTTTATTGTCCATATCATGCTTTCCCACAAAACAAGCCAAGATTGCCTAAAATTGTTCATACCTCATCACATTAGTTTGACTATTTTCCATTTCTCCCATTCTTGCATTCTTTTGTATATGCGCATTTATGAAAGTGGTTGACTTCTGTATATGTGCATATATGGAAGATGACTTTCGTATATGTGCATATATGAAAGTGGTCAGATTCCTTATATGTGCATATATGTAAGCCACCCACTTCCGTAAATGCGCATATATGGAATCCAACCACTTTCGTGTATGCGCATTTATGGAAGACCATTTTCATATATGCACATATATGGAAGTGGTTGACTTCCGTATATTCACATATACGGAAGTGGTCAAATTCCATATATGTTCATTTACGGAACTGGCCAACTTTCGTATATGCGCATATACGGAAGTAGGCCACTTCCATATATGTGCATATACAAAAGTGGTCGACTTTCGTATATGCACATTTACGGAAGACAACCACTTCTATATATGTGCATATACGAAATCCGACCACTTCCATGAATGTGCATATACGAAAGTTGGCCACTTCCATATATATTCACATATACAGAAGGTGGCTTCCATATATGTGCATTTACGAAAGTGATTGGTTTTCGTATATGCACATATACGGAAGTTGTCGACTTCCGTATAAGAACATATAAGGAAGTCGCATTTACGGAAGGTGGATTCTTTATATGTGCATATACATAAGTGGTCGGCTTTCGTATATGTAGCTTCTGTAAATGCGCATATACATAAGCCCTTCCATAATAAATGTGCATATACGAAAGTGGTGGGATTTCGTATATGCGCATTTATGAAAGTGATCAGCTTCTGTATATGTGCATATATGGAAGTGGACAAGTTCCATAGATGCGAGTGCATATACGGAAGTGGACGACTTCCATATATGTGCATATACAGAATCTGACCACTTTTATATATATGCATATACGAAAGTTGACCACTTTCTTATATGCACACATATACGGAAGTTGATCGACTTTTGTATATGTGCATGTACAAAATTCAACCACTTCCATAAATGTGCATTTACGTAATTAGTCGACTTCCGTAAATGCGCATTTACGGAAGTGGTCGACTTCTGTAAATGTGCATTTACGAAATCCACCTTCTATATATGCACATATATGGAATCCAACCACTTTCGTAAATGGTTGGATTTTGTATGTGCACATAGTGGACGTCAATAAAGGCATATGGTCTCCTCTCCACTCCAGGGTTGACACCTATCCACTTCCTATTGACTCAGATGATGTCCTCCTGACGTCATTGGCACATGCCACATATGTCATCCCACTCATACATTCGCAAGGAAGACGGTCCAGAACCCAATCCCGAAACCTTGCCCAATAGATCACCGTGGAACTAGGGGGGATTCCAATTTGATTTTGTCTTAAGAAACTCACAATAAATGTAATTTTGTTGGACTCACACCATTACACACATTATGTTGTGAATTGATATTTAATATGGAAGTGGTTGAATACTTTCTTTGGATGATGCATACACATCTTGCATAATTTTACATTTAATCCCAATATAGGTTATGAGTGATGGAAGGAGGCCTCTTCCATGGCCATCGATCATGAGAAGCTCATTCAAGGCCCTTGATTTCACCCCCCAACCATTATGAAGGAATCAATATGTATCTATGGTGCACAATACATCCTAATGGTGCTTATTTGTTTTTATTTGGAGGTAAAATATCCCCTACAAATGTCATGTTTTGTCATTTGAGTCCTTGTTCATGGTCATCAATGTCTCGAGACTTGAATTTGGTGCTTAATACCTCCTAATAATGTTCATACTCCTAGTGGGAGGCCAATATGCCCTATAGTGGTCATGTTTGGTATCTTGAGGCCTCATACATGACCCATACGTGTAGCATTGAAGTTATGTGTAGCATACGTGTAGCATTTGACAAGTATTGATCTTAAGAACACAAAAAAACTTGATAGTCCAATAATTTTAGCATTAATTCCCTCCAAATTAGAAATTTAAAATGGGATTTGGCATCCCAATATAATCTAAATTTCTCATAGGAATATTCATTTTGAAAGATAAAATTTAAGCACAAATAGAGACACCAATTGAAATAAAATTAGTTTTTTTAGTTTTCACTTTTTTCATTATTATTTTTTTTAAGTTTTCACTAGGTATATATGTCAGTATATATAATAGGTATATATACTTGTATATATACCGACATATATACCTAGTATATATACCTTGTATATATACGGACATATATACCTAGTATATATATCAGTATATATACTAAGTATATATACCGACACACATACTTAGTATATGTCGATATATACTAGTATATATACTTAGTACATATACAAGTATATATACTTAGTATATATACTAGGTATATTTACTTAGTATATATACCGACATATATACCTAATATATATACTCATATATACTAAGTGTATATACTGGTATATATATACTAAGTATATATATATACTAGTATATATACTAAGTGTGTATATTGGTATATATACTAAGTGTATATATAGCAAGTGTATATATACCAGTCTATTACTCAACAAATCATGCAAGAAACATCTACCCACTTTTCTACCTACATCCTTCTCTGCTCCAAATATAATGAGCCAAATCAAAGCACTCATTAACCGAGTAATTTTTCATCTTTCATATCAGTGGGTTTGGTTCTAGATACTTCAACTCATAGATCTCGATCTACTAGAATATCCTCCATATCGAGCTTCCACATCTCATAGATAGTGGCATTAAACTTCTCCATTTTTAATCTAAATGTGTTTGTTATTTCCCTACACCAAGATTTCCTTCACACAAGCTCCCATTCAAACCAATATTTTATTAAAAAACATTGTCACTAACACCTTGGAGCTAAGGTGATTAGGCTCTGATACAAAATGGAAGGAAATAGAGGTGCAAAATATGCTTCCTACACTAATCCATGAGAACAGAATGTGCAGAAACTTACAACATAGTAGTTTCAAATGAATGAAAAGCTCAATGCACCCTTTAGTTATGAACAATGGTTACAATACACTTTCAAATTTGTGCTCTTAACATGAGTAATCTACAATGAAATCCTTCTTTCTTGGCTCTCTAGACTAAATTAGGCCTACACTATGAACTCCATGATTACATTTGCCACCCATGCCTATATGGGCCAATAGGACAACTCTTGAAGCCTTTATCATGTGGCATCTTACAATGGAGTATCTCAAGCCATTAAAAAGGCTTCAACATATGAAATACTATGAGAAAATATCATGGCTCACCCATTACCATGGACCCATAAATTGTGAATGGTAAACCCATACTTGATTATATCAAGGTTATTCTAAGTACTCTATGATCGAGTCAATATTAAACCGATAAAGAAGAGTTGGCGTAAATATGCTCGTTCTTGGCTAAACCATCAAAGAGTAGAGGAAGGGGTTTATTTCTACAATATTCTTATTAACCTGATAAAGAGGATTTGGCATAAAGATGCTCAGTCTTGGATAAACCATCGTAGAGTAGAGGAAGGGGTCACTTTCCACACTTCATCCCCTCATCTCCTTACCTTTTGGTATTTTCGGGTGTAATGACCCAAGAAGGGATTGTCCCTAATTTCATGGGAAGAAGGGGTTGAAGGCCCATAGGCTTGTAGTTGGAAAACGATAAAATCCAATCGTGAAACTTCTACATGCTTGCCCAAGGATCCCGAGGATGATGAAATGTCTCTCATAAGAAATTGATGGGACCTGTGAAAAATAACTAATACAAAATTCCAGTCAAAGTGGAGCATGTGTGGGCACTGTTTTTCATTCTTAAGTAGAATCCCCACACATTGTTTTCAACTTGGAGAAGCATGATGTGACCAAGGTAGAGTCAAGGTGGGAACTTTTTTTCATGCTTTGGTAGAAGCGCCACCTTGGCTTCAACCTGGAAAGATCTTAAAGGAAGAAAAGACAATAAATGGGCTTGGAAAAGGTTGCATTGAAAACGAAGGTGCAACACACCCTCTACAAAGGCACCCATAAATGAGACACTAAGATCCCTTGTATGTCATGAACCCCCTGCCCAAAATTCTTGCCCCCATCCATGTCAATTTGTCCACATGACATAGAGAGGGGTCCACTTGGGAAACACTCCTAAACTTGAGGTACGATTCACCCAATAGGTCACTTTGTCAACCATCTATTACAGGTGAATCCTCCTGCAGGCAAGCCGATTCCCTTTTGGTAGCTAGACCCCCAAAACCAATACAGAAAGGGTGCTATCATTGGTCACTAACATCCTTTTAGATCTAATTAAGCTAATACATGAAGAGGAAGAAGAAAAGTGTAACTTTTTTAAAGGGCGTTTGTCCTCGCAAAGTCCAAGTTGAGCTTCAATCCCAAGCTCCTCGATAGGTCCTGTAGAACAAACAAAGATACAACAAGCTTCCTATTCTACCGATATTAGCTCAAATACAGATCTATCTACTGAAGACAAGTTTATGTGAAACAAACATAAACTTGAAAGAAATAGGCCAAGCATGTATGTATATTAATGAGAACAAATGAAGAATACTTACAATCCTTTGATGAAGGTGCAACAACTTCTTCCAGCTCTCCTTGTCCAACCCCTTTTCTCAAGTAATCTACGTTGATTATGCTTCAATGGTATCTCACTTATGAGATCATAATTTAGGTTCTTCTCTCAAACTCTATACTATATTGTACGTTGCCTATGAGATCATAGGTCTCATACTTCCAATATTTTCATCTCCCTTTCACCATGAGAAGGCCTCCTTATATAAGTTTGGAGTGGCCCAACCACTTGAGAGATATTTGGGATAAGTTGAGGATTCCTCTCCTTCAGTTGTGGATCTTCCCTAAGATCATGCCTTGAACTCATATTCGAATCCAACCAACTTCAGAGATTGAGGAGATTCTTCCCTGATTTATCTCAACAAACCAAAATTCACTCAGGAAGGGTAGCACTCCCCCAAAAGGGTGCACAGAGCATTTCAACGCTCCCCCAAAGAAGTCTAGGGAGAGTCGGCACTCCCTGACAGTGGGTAGGGAAGCGTTGCCTTCCAAAAATCATTTTTAAGTATTTTTTTCAGTGGCAAAAGGCTTGTACTCCTTGTCAATTGATTTATCCTCTTCAAAACTAGTCTTTGAGGTGTCTTAAGTGTCCTTATGATGTCGTTAGAGGCACGACATAGGCAAGATGGAAGTATGATGTTTGTGACACTTGCAACACTTGTGGTCAATATGCGACACTTGTGGACAATATGCGACACTTACAACACTTGTAATGATGACACTTGCGACACTATTGAAGTGAGTAATTTTGATGTGTAATAGATTGCCACCCAAAGTGCGAAGTCAGAAGACGATGATGACTGAAGTACTTTGTAGACTTTTTTGAGCAAGGGTATGGATGCAGAGAGGCTGGAAAAATCTACACACAACCATCAAACAAATATTATGACATGTTTCAAACCCAAGGCAGGCATACCTATGCATCAGTGATAAAGACTTTTTCAGGTATGGCCGCCATAGAATACACTGCGGATCCATAATTATATTGACAAAAAGGTATAGCCACTAAACATACAATGTGGATCTATACTTCCATGACATGAACTGATCATAGCCACGAAAAATACATTGTGGATCTACAAGATGACAAGACATAGCCACAGACCAATACAAAGTGGATCTATGTGACAGTATATGTGTCAATATTCAAGAGAAACTCCATCGCAACCTGGGTAAAGTATATATCAGAGTGAATGACTCAACCTAGGGTCTTCTTAACAATACTGATGTAGTATGAATCTAACCATGTGAATATATGTCTTGATGTAGAACATGGCAGAAACCACTTGATGATCGGTCAACGATGTAAACCGTTAACAAGCGTGAGGGAAATCACCATTGATGTCAATGATTCCCAAGGTACCCTAGTACATTCCAACAAATGTGAATAGATGAGTTGAAGTCGAACATACATGGAATCATCTGATTAGAGGTCAATGATGTAAACCTACTGTCGAACATGAGGAGGCCTGCCATTGAGGCATGCAGGTCCCAAAGTACTAACTGGTTTCTAAGTCTAGCTCCTGGATAATGTGTTGAAGTTGACAGGAATAGAATCGTCTCCTTGATGTATCCCCCATAAATGACATGAAACAAACATAGAGATGTAATTGGTGGATCAAATGAACATGGACTGACATAGGTATTGAAATAGGATATTTGTGATGGCTGACTCTTGAGGCAGATACTTCCCTTGAACATAGAGGTATGACAACAGAATTTCACAGGGACCAAAACTTGATAATGAAATGGATACTATGACTTACGTCGGGTGACCCAAAGGAGTAAGGAAACTCAAAGGATTGGTTCAGTCCAGAGGTTCAATAGATTGAAATGCGTGCAAAGATAAAATGTTGTGTTCAAGGGCGACTGTAAGGTCACTAGTAAAGTTCTCAAAAACTGCTTAGCTTGCTTCCTTCAATTTTTCCCCCATCCAGATAGACGAGTACCTATTTTTAATTTAACGAGCTCAAGGAGGGTAACACATGCTCGATATAACTCACCTTCAGCCAGTTCCTCTTCCTTTGTTTAACGAACTGGAAGAAGTAAAGGTTCGATCCCATATGGGCCCTTCAATGTATGATAGTTTAACGAGTCCAGAGAAGGTAAACTCGGTTGTTTTTCATATTTAGAAAGTCTGAAAATGACTTAAAGACGACTCCAATGTGGTGATTTTTCGTAATGTTATTCTCGCGAGGCTGAAAAAGGGATAAATTATCACTCGAAAGACGCCCTTTCAAACCTTTTAACGAGTGGGAAAGGAAGCAAGATCACTCGACAATCTTTTCATGTTTAGAGAGTCTGAAAAGAGCTTAAAGATGACTCCAAGGGGTTCCTTTTTCATATATCCTTTACAAGTCTGAAAAAGTGATAAAATTATACTCGTTTACATTCTCATGTATTTTAAGAGCATGAGAAAGAACAATGACTAAGATCGATACTCTGCCCCCAGCTTGAAAGCTAGTGGCATAACTCCAGAATGATCATCAAAGGCTGGAGACATACCCCCCCAAGCTTCAATTCTTTCACTGACTTTGAGGTTGTTACCAATTTCTGTACTAGATGGAGAAAAAGGATATAGGTGGATGAAATGAAGGTTCAAAGATGAGACCTAATGAAAGACTCGACTCGACATCTACGAGATCTGGCAAAAGACTTGACCTGACAGGAGAGGTGACTGTTTCATTTTTTAACGAGCTTGACACAAGAAAAGAACTATGCTCAAGGCTCTGGGTTCAATCCCCAGATTTTTGTTTCATTTTTTAATAATCTTTCTACACAGAAGCAAAACTATGCTCGTGACCTCTGTTTCATTTTTTAACGAGCTTGCCACAAAAAAGAGAAACTATGCTTGTAGAAACTGTTTCATTTTTTAATGAGCTTGCCACAGAGAGGGAAACTATGCTCGTAACGTCTTTTTGATCATGGCTTCCAAGAGGATGACGCTCTGGAAGGATACCATGTCAAGGGACAAAACTCAGTCATGGCTTCCAAGAGATCTTCACTGGATGGAAGAACACTGCTCTAGAAGGAACACATGTCAAGGTTTGTGATAGGAGTAAGGAGATCAGGATCCAATATCCTTACCGAAGAGATCACCATGTCAACTACCGGATCGAAGTCATCAGAAGTTGAATTCATGGGAGACAATTCCACATAATTGACCTGTGGCAGGGGTGATATGGACTGCATATAAGACCCGGTTATGGAGGTTATTGGGTTGATGGTCAAGTCAGGGCCAACAAACGAAAGTTGATCAATAGTCACCATTCTTCCATCGTGTGGGAAAGATATCACATGAAAAAGAGTGGACACAATAGCTTTCATGGCATAGACATAATCTCACCCAAGGAGTAAATCGAAATCCAAGGGGTCTTGGACTACCATAACATCAATAAAGACAGTTTTCCCTCCCAAAGTTATGGGAAACTGAGGAAGGATCCCTAAAGGGTGACTGGATCTTCTGTTAAAAGAGAACATAGTATGGGTAACCGACACAAGTTTAGGATAACCCAAAGCTTGCCAAGCAATAGAGGAAAAAATATTAATGGAAGAACCTTCATCTATCAGTGCATGAGGAACGTCCCGACCACAAACTTTTACTATTATCTTGAAATGCATGTGAGAGGGAAGACGAAGTCCAATTAGCACACCCCAATCAAAAAGGATGGTCTCATTACTTGAAAGGGTTTTCGCAGAAGAGGGAGGAATGCCCCCCGGTACGGTATATCCTATTTCAACGAGAAAAACGTGGGCAGAATCGGGTTTACTCTCTAGTGGGAGAGTAGGATCGATCGATGATGAGATTGGATTGGCCACCTTGGTACTCTTTAGAGGAAGAGTGGTATTGACCGATGATCTAACTGGAGAAACCACTTTGGCACTCTTTGGATGAAGGGTGGGATTGATCGATGAAGGGACTGGATCAGTCACTTTATCACTCATCAGAGGAGGAGTGGGATTGACCGATGAAGTAACCGGAGCAACCACTTTGACACTTCTAAAAGGAGGCGTGGGATCGACCGATGGCAGAGTT
>JASDQU010013234.1:6222-20770 GCA_032191745.1 Picea mariana
AGGAGCATAATACTTTGGAACCACAATATTATTCATAATATGAGAATTTGAAGTGTATGGTGATTTAGTCTAAACCTCTTTCATAAAGTTTTTTTAATATTAAGAAGGTATTCAATATTTTCATTATTTTTCCAAAATTCACAAGAAAAATATTTGGAAGAGAGACATATCAGGGAGCACTGTGGAGCAAAAGAATACTCCAGAACAACAAAAATATTCAGAAAATCAGGATTTGAAGGGTATGGTGATTCACTTAAAACCCTACATTCAGATTTAAAAAAAATCATACTTACCTTAAGCCCTTGTTTTTGTTTCTTACGAATGCAAAATTTCACCCTAGGGTTTAACTCCCTCTATCACTTTAGAATTATGGATTTTTGTTTTAGGTATTTTCGATCTAATGGGTTTGTTTTTCTATATATAATTGTAACGACCGCTCAACCGCTACAACTAAGGGCGAAGCAGAGTGCAATTTTATTTTATTTATTTTTTATTTTTGGCAAGAAGGAAGGTGACGGAAACACAATTAACCACATCCCGGTGATGAAAACAATGCCTACAGATCAGGAAATAGACAACAACGACTCTACACATTGACATATCTAGCAACTGGGTGAAACATGTGAAAATCAATAAGTAATGACTACCCGCCCGACACATACACAACGACGCCTAGAAGCTAAAGGAAAACATCCCACCACCATGACACAATGACCTCAATGGCCAGAAACTAGAACCTCTAAGGTGCACAACCAAACACATGCACGCATTACAACCCCATGCCAAAAATGACTACAATGAACAACACCCACAATGGGTAGCACAGACTCCGACCAAGTTATCATTCGCCTCTATCCAAGATGGCATGCCATGATCCCCTCATCAGGGATCATGTCGTCCCCAAACGATAGGCACGATGATAACCTTGTCGCAACATAACCTATCTGGACAAAGGTCTCAAGATAAATACGACGTGCTAAGGGATGAAATAACTGACAAGAAGACTATGCCTATGCCTCCAAGCAACGGGGCGAAAAGATGCATGTTGACATCGCTCAACAAATGCACAATCTATTAAATGACTCAACAACAACCAAAAATCCCTAAAAGTTAAGCAAGAAGTCTAGGCGCGAAGGGTAACCATGTTGTGTCTTAGTGGCCTGTTGCCATTTTTTGGACGTCCACACCCAATTTTCCTGTTGCTGCTGTCACCCGTGAGTTAACTGAAAGATGATGTTGTTGTTGTTATCCCGAACTTGCTGGAATTGAGTTGAAAACTAGTTGAAGAACTGGGTTGTCAGGCCCATGGTAGAAGAGGTAGGTTGTTAGGCCTGTGAGAAACTCTCTCTAGGTGAGAGAGTCTGCTGGGAAATGGTTTTCTCCCAGAGAGAGTCCAACACCAGCTACGGAGCTCTGAGAATTCCTGATCCGACCTGTTTCCGAGACCCAGAGAGGGAGGTGAAGCACTGATGGAATGTGCTTGTGAAGGTGTATACTCCCAGGTGGAACAAGCATGTGGGGAATGAGAGTCCATGAGTAGTGGGTGTAAGAAGGCTCTTGGAGAGAATCCTTCCGGTTGCTCTGTACAATTTTCCTATAACCTCAGCCTAGTCTAGGATTCCCTTGCCGTGAGTGGAGCTTAGTCCTAGCTCGGGGGTGAACCACTGCTGAACATGATGATCAACATGGTCTAAGGCTGAGAGGTTCGTGGAAGGTCTGCATGTAGTTGGTGGAGTTACTAAAGTTTCAAAGATAAGTATCATTATGTGTTTAATATCAATTAAAATGCATGTCTGTGATGCTTGCAATATTATCATGTATTCTGTTGCAATGATATTTACTGTTAATTCTGTTTGAGTCTGAATGTTAGTATTAATACTAGGATTACTCTGTATTGTTCATTAAATTTCATTAAATGTGTTAATTTGATTTAATGCATGTTATATATATATATATATATATATATGAGAATGTTCCCTGTAGTAGCGTTGTCCAGTCATGGGGTTGATGGTTGGGGACATTACAGTAGCCAAGAGGATGGGGCTATCTTGGTGTGAGTCCTGGGGATCAAAGGGATAAGATCAGTGAATCCATATAGGAGGGTGCACTTAATTCATCTTGACAATGGAGAAACCAGCAAGGGCGCAAACCCCAGGTTGGTGCGCCCTCCTTTCTGCCTCAGGAAACTTGCAGAAAATCGACTTGCTCCCTGAGATATTGGCTAGCTAACAGAGTAAGCTCACTCTCAGATGTGGAAACATGGAAAATGGAGCAGCTGAGGTGCAACCATGGAGAAAGGCACACTGGCTAACCCTGAGAATGCCCAAAAACAAAAATACAACAAAACGTGAAATGTAAACTCAGATAACAAAATCAAGTGAGACACATAGCTTCAGGAAAAAGACAATAATGATTTATTTGAGTCCTGGTTCACCTTATATACTAAGGGAACCATTTATTTACATATGCATAGTTAAATAACATCAAAAGGTGAAAATGGGTCGAGCCCAGTTGGTTGAGTTGTGCACCCTAGGTGGGCATTCCCCTAGGTGGCCTCCTTGGCCCAATTCCTCCTTGTTTAGATCTAGAAGCATCCCAGATTCCATTAGAAGGTGAGGAAACTTGTTGTGCAATACTTCAGCTATGATCCACTTTTCCTGAGATGGAGTTTGGCCTTGGCGGGATACCAGATACGAAGTGTATGGCTAGTGCCTTATAGAGCGGGTCTGGGTGTCCAGTAGAGTGTCTTTGGCCAATGGGAGTTGGAAATCCGGAATGTTGTCCACTGGATGAGTAATGGTGATTGGTTCTTCCAAGAGGGGAGGCTCAAACAAATTCAAGTGATTTACATTAATAACATTGTGGATTCCTGGTTGTGGTGGTAGATCCAACCTAAAAGCATTTTCTCCAATCTTGTCGAGGATGGTATACGGGCCATATATTATTGGAAGAAGCTTGTGATGGTGGCCTTTGAAACACTTCTTATTCAAGTGTAACCAGAATTGATCCCCCAATTGAAAGGACATGAAGGTCCTTTGTTTGTCATGGCATTGCTTGGCATGCTCTTGAGTTTATTTAAGTGTTGTTGTTACTACAATGTGGCGTTGTGCAATATTTTGGAGAAACCGTTGTGCTAAGAGTTGTTCTTTTTGTTGATGGAAGGTACCTTGAGGAGCCCAAGTGAGTGGGAGCTTGGTTGGAGATGTTGGTTGGAAGCCAAAGCAGACTTCAAAAGGTGAAAACCCTGTAGAATAATTTGTTGCCTTATTGTAGCTATGTTGTAGAATGTGCAAGTAATTTTCCCATTGTTTGTTGCACCCAAAGTGAGTTTGGAGAGCATGAACCAAGACCCTGTTGAAAACCTCTATTTGGCCATCCGTTTGAGGATGGAATGCAGTAGAAAATTTGAGGTGGCATCCTAGTAGTGCCCATATTATCTTCCAAAATGTGTCGAGGAAGAGAGAATCTATGTCTGAGAGGATAGTGCTTGGGAGGCCAAAATGGGGCTAGACATGTCATAAGTAGAGTTCAGTTGTTTGTGTTGATGTAGTAGTCTTTGTGCATGGGATTAAAAGTGCCATTTTTCTGAAGTGGCATACCACTACTTAGATTACATCATGTTTCTTTTGGGCTGTTGGAAGTCCATTGAGATTGACTCCCAAGGACGAGAAGGAAGAGACAGTGGTTGATACAACCCATACTTCAGATTGGATGGATTGGATTGTGAGAATAATGCACAGGCTCTGATAAATTTTTCAACTTGAGGCTGCATGGAAGGCCAATGGAAATGGCGTTGCATATGTTGGATGGTATTTGTGGTACCGAAGTGGCCACCATAGGCTGAAGTATGTGCCTCCTTGATGAGCAAGAGGCGGTCCTCTGAGTGTGGAACACATAACAAAATCTACTTATAGAGCCACCCATATTGAATAGTGTAGTCTAGGAAGGGGTTCTGATTGATCACTATGGGAGTTTGCAATGCCACCCAAATCTCTTGAAATTCAGGGTCAATAGCATATTGATCCTTCCATGTGTCATAGGTAGCACAACACACTTCTATAATTGAGAGAAATGGAGTGGGAGGCCGACTTAGCAAATCAACCATATTTATTAGAAGTGCCTTTCTTATATCTCATGACCAAGTGAAATTGTTGAATATAGGTGGCCCATTTAAGGTGCCTTTGTTCCTGAATATTCGAATGAGAGTTGATGAAAATCAAAGGGTGGTGGTCTGTATGCAGAATTGTTTCTTTACCCAGCAAATAATGCCTCCATTGCTTGAGGGCTTGAACCAAACTATAAAACTCCTTTTCATAGGTGCTATAATTTTTATTTTCCTCGGACAAGGTTTCAGAGTGGTAAGCAATGGGGTGTCCTCCATGTTCAAGTATGAAACCAATAGCATATTGTGAGGAATTATATTCAATCTCAAAGGGTTGGGAGAGGTCTGGTAGGTGTAAGACAGGGGATGAGCAGAGGGATTCTTTGAGCTGAGCAAAGTGACTAGTTTCTTCTTTAGCCGAGATAAATGTAGAAGAACTATTTGAGAGCTGATGCAAAGGATGAGCAAGCTGTGAAAAATAAGGAATGAACTTACGATAGAAATTGATGCCACCCAGAAAGATTTTGAGCTCCCTAGCTGAAGAAGGTAGTGACCATTTCTTCAATGCTTGGATGTGGGCTGGATTTGGTTGAATACCCTCTGAGTTGACCACAAAGCTGAGATAGGGAACTGAAGTTTGACCAAAATATGAATTCTTCTCTTTGACTTGTAACTTGTGTTCTCAGAGGATTTGAAGAACTTGTCAGACATGTTGCATGTGAGTGTCCCATGTCCAACTAAAGATGAGAATGTCATCTAAGTAGATGACCACAAATCGACCCAAATGTGACTTGAATATGTCATTGATGAGCCTCATGAAAGTGGCTGGGGTGTTGGTGAGGCTGAAGGGCATAACTTTCCACTCAAAAAGACCAAATTTGGTCTTGAAAGTTGTTTTCCAAACATCATCAGGGTTCATTAGAACCTGATGGTAGTCGACTGTTAAATCCAATTTAGTAAACCATTTAGCTCCTTGGAGGGTGTCGAGTAACTCCTCAATCCGGGGCAGGGAGTAACGATTTTTTACTGTGGCTTTGTTCAAGGCCCGGTAATCAGTGACAAGGCGTATTTTTGAAGTATTTATTTTGGGGATGAAAAATGTGGCAAAAGCATAGGGAGAATATGATGGTTGGATGTGGCTAGAGTTGATGAGATCGGTCAATTGGCTTTCCATTTCCTTTGTTTCTGTTCGGGCCAACCAGTATGTAGGGGCATTAGGTAATGCGGATGGATGGGGATGAGATGAATGGAATGGTAAATGTGTTGGGAGGGGGGGAGTCCCACCGGAGGTTGAAATACATCTGCAAAATCTTGGAGGAGCAGAGTCATTGTTTCAGAAATAGGGTGAGTGGTATTGTTTGGTGTTATTGGGCACACCAAACAGAGAGAGACACATTGGTTTAAATGTACATGCGAGATTTGTTCTTTGGTAGTAGGGGGTTTGGGTCTTGTTGCGGTTAAGATAGAAGTGTGGCCTTCTTTGGTAAGTTTGTACTGGTGGGATTTGGCCATATAGATAACATTTCTTTAGGTTTTGTATGGGATACCTAGTAGCAAATCCAAACAATCCAAGGGGGAGACATCACAAAGGAAAATATCTTTGAATTGGCCTATGGTAAAAATGACCAGACAACGTTGAGGAACTAAGAGGCAGGGGCCATCCTTCTAGACCCCATCTGAGCTGATAGGGCTATAGGTGGGGAGTAGTTACCATATTAAGGCGATTGACAAGGTCTTGAGACACCAAATTCTTCTGGCTTACATTATTCATAATCAGTAAAGCCAAGGAGTTTTAAATTTGGTAGTTATGAGTGAAGAGGGGTTGGGTAGAGGAGTTCGAATCTTCATGGGTCATTAGGATCAACGAGGGATCCACTTCCGTGGGATTTTCCAGGGGAACTTCTTTGGTATCTTCCACTTGGGCAGGAGCAATGAGCTTAGTCGGTAGGGTTTTGTTGGTCTTTATATTTTGGAGGATTCGATAATATGATGAATTGTGTGAGGTAGTATTGTGGAATGAGCATCAGGGTGTCCTTGTATTTGTATTGGATATGGGATTTTGAGCTCGAGGAGGTGTAAAGCAGGCTGAAGGATTGGAGCTGGATGGTTGAGAGGCATAGGGGCTGGTGTAGGGCCGGGACTGAGGAGTACGACCCCTAGGAGAAACTTTCTTTTCTATAGCCAAATCTCTCTGATTTTTTTTTTCTAAAGTTGGATTTTCAAACAGCTCTACTTGTCGACGGAACTGAATCAATAAACTAGAAACAAACTTTAATATGAGTACCTCCTCCAAATCTAGAATATGTAGTAAGAGGCACATCTTGCAAAAGAAGTCTATGTAGCCTTGCACTCCTTTTGAAGGGAGTTGTCGGAGCTAGTGCCATTTCATCCACAAATATTGCACATACACGGGTGGGTAGAAGCGGTTTCTCAATGCCTCAGAAATTCAAGCCCAAGTTCTGATGGGTTTGAAAGTAGAGGATTTTGGAGCATCCCCAATCTCTATCATGAATGTGGTCTTCTCTTGCTCTGTATCCCACCAGGTTTGTGCAAGTCCTTTTAATTGTAAGGCTACAATTTGGAGCTTTCTCTCCTCGGTAAGGCCTGGACAAGTATTGAAATAGGTGGAGAGGCTACGAATCCAGGAATCCACAACTTCTCCATTTGTTTGACCATCAAATTTGGGTATTTGGATTTGAGTGTCCAACCGAAAGTGGTCTGGATTGTTTTGTTGTTGCATTGTAAGCAACTTATTGAGGACAGAGGCAATATCTTGGACATGATTTGAAGTGTAGGAATCTGAGTCTACTGCCAAGGGATATTTTCATGGAGGCATTGTGACGCCAACTGAAGATCAAAGTGAACCTAGTTTGCCAAACTAGAAAATGAGTTAGGCTCTATTTTGTGAACAGAGGGCGCAAAACACTGGAGAAACAGAGCTGGAATGGTAAAGAGGGAGAGATCTGTATTGTTTTAGATATATGAAATTTCTCTCTATTGTAGTCTATATCTGTGTGCCCTTGGGGATATGAAATCTTTTGATCTTCTTGCATGAATATGTAAACCCTGAAATGGGTGAAATCTAGACTATTTCATGAAAAAAAAACCCCAAAATCTTTTTGGCTCAATCTTCAAGATCGAAAGATTTTCCATGGATATTGAGGCTCTAATACCAATTGATCTGACCAAAAAGGATATCTACTGGAGGAGGTGACCAAACAAGAAATTTTCCAGCAGTTGACCAAAAGCTCAATAGGGGTGCAAATTGGAACAGGGGCGCACCATTGGTTTGGGTAACCAAGTAATGGAGATCCAATGCTGAGATGATACGAGAGTAGCCAAGAGGATGGGGATATCTCGGTTTGAGTCTCGGGGATCAAAGGGAGAATCTCAGTGAAACCATATAGGAGGGTGCACTAACTTCATCTCGGCAATGGAGAAACCAAAAGGGCGCAAACCCCAGGTTGGTGCACCCTCCTTTCTGTGTCAGGAAACTTGTAGAAAATTGACTTGCTCCTCGAGATATTTGCTAGCTAACAGATTAATCTCTCTCTTAGATGTGGAATCATGGAAAACAGAGAAACCAGGGTGTAGCCATAAATAAAGGCACATTGGCTAACCCTGAGAATGCCCAAAAATGAAAATACAACAAAACGTGAAATGTAAACTCAGATAACAAAATCAAGTGACACGTAGCTTTAGGAAAAAGACAAGAATGCTTTATTTGAGTCTCGGTTCACTTATATACTAAGGGAACCATTTTTTTACATATGCATAGTTAAATAGCATCAAAAGGTGAAAATGGGTCGAGCATAGTTAGTTGAGTTGTGCGCCCCAGGTGGGCGTTCCCCTAGGTTCCCTCCTTGACCCACTTTGTGAGACCCTAAAGGTTGTCAAGAGACATACAAACCCCAAAAATACCCACAGAGAGAGAATACCACTAGAGAGATTTGGCTCATATATGGCTCTTATGAGTAACATTATTGATTCTGAGCCTTCCAGTTTTAAAGAAGCAGTAGACCAACAAGTTTGGTAGGATGTCATGATGGAGGAGTACTAGTCCATCATGAAGAATGACATATGGGATATAATTCCGATACCAAAAGGGAAGTCGGTAGTAACTTCCAAATGGACCTACAAGATCAAGCATACTGTAGATGACAATATTGAGAATTATAAGGAAAGGTTTGTAGCAATAGGGTTCTCCTAGAAAGAGGAGGTAGACTATGAGGACACTTTTTATCTAGTAGCCATGTATACTTCTATGAGGACATTTATTTCGCTTGTTTCAATCATGAGATGGAATAATCATCAAATGGATGTGAAGACAACTTTCCTCAATGGTGTAATTGAGGAGGAGGTGTACATAGAGAAACCTCATGGATTTTATGTACATGGGAATGAATCTCATGTTTTCATATTAAATAAAGTCGTGTATGGAATCAAGTAGGCATCTCAGGCATGGTACTCAAGGATTGATGGGTATTTGCAAAGCTTCAGCTTCACTAAGAGTGAAGTCGATACCAACCTATATCTCTTATAGGTTGGTAAGAGTATTCTTATATTGGTATTATATGACGATGATATATTCCTCATGGGGAATGAGGAACTCATTGCCAAATGCAAGAAGGATTTGGCTTCAGAGTTCGAGATGAAAGAAATTGGGTTGATGCATTACTTCCTGGGATTAGATGTGTGGCAGCATCTAGGAGAGATCTTCCTCAGATAGGGGAAGTATGTAGTTGAGATACTGAAGAGATTCAGAATGATGGACTATAAGTCCATGCCCACACCTATAATCACCAATATGAGAATTTTGGGAGCTTCAGATTCAGACTTGGTGGATCCCACGATGTATAGGAAGTTGATTGGATTGTTGATGTACCTGGTTAACACTAGGCTAGATATTTTTTTTGTTGTTAACACCTTGATTCAGTTCATGGTTGAGCCGAGGCAGGTGCATTGGGTG
Source organism: Picea mariana (assembly GCA_032191745.1). NCBI lineage: Eukaryota > Viridiplantae > Streptophyta > Pinopsida > Pinales > Pinaceae > Picea > Picea mariana. Next base: position 15,294 of record JASDQU010013234.1, read on the forward strand.
GAAGCAAAACATGTGCTTAGGTACCTCCAGGGTATAGGTGGATTTTACCTAAGATATGTCAGGATTGATGGAGTGAGGATGCATGGATTCTTAGATTCAGATTGAGACGATAGTGCAGTTGATAGGAAGAGTACTTTTGGTTCTTCCTTCAGTTTGGGATCAACAATGGTTTCTTGGTTCAGTAAAAAACAGACGTTTGTGGCACTCAGTTCAGTAAAGGTGGAGTATATGGTATCCAATTTGACGATTTGTGAAGCTATTTGGATTCACAATATTCTTGCAGGGTTATTTGGACAAGAGTTGGAGCCTACTGTGATTCAATGTGACAATCATAGTTGTATCAAACTGTAGGAAAACTCGGTGGTTCATGATAAGCCAAAACACATTGAGATATGATACCACTTATTCAGAGACAAGGTGCAAAAGCGAGTTGTGAAGCTACACCACATTTCCATAGATGAGCAGAATGCAAATATTCTCAACAAACCTCTAGTGAAGGGGAAGTTTTTATGCTTCAGAGACAAGCTAGGAGTGGTAGATAATACCTCCCTCACTAACAGGGAGTGTTGATTTTGTAGCTTCAGGAGGTATTCCCACAAGAGGACAAGGTGTCAGACATGTGGGAATATTCATTGGAACCATATTAGCCTTCCAGTTTGGTGAAAACTGCCTTGGATTTGGTTGGGGGCTTCATGGGTTTGTTGATGTGATTTGTGGGCTTGTGTTGGGGCTTCACACCCATAAGGAAAACCTAATTTGATGTTGACTTTTGGATGGGATTCTATGGTGACCCCCAAGGATTACATATAAAGGAGAGAGGTCATTGTGACATCTCATTGTATCATGTTGTGGATATCATGTAGAATGTGTGGAGACATGATGGAGCTAGCATAAGTGAGTTTGCACTTGTGCTAGGAAGCTTGGTGATTTTAGTAAAGATAAATTATGCTAGGATGGAAAATATTGCCTAAGGTTGAAGACTCGTGATTTTCTATTCTTGGAAGGGAAAGACACACCTCACACGTGGGAGAGAGAGACAACCTCATAAGGAAGATATTATATGAAGTGAAGCGATCCATACAGAGTGTACATATATGTTTTCTCATGTACATGGGTTTCAGTGGGAACAATGGCATACATACACATGTTGTTGAAGGAACAATCGTATACATCCGTACAATCTCTTCTAGGTACGGTCAGTTTCGTACAGGCTATCGTTAGGTGACCTCAACAGGTTGTACAAGTGGTCTGCAGTAGATTTGTGGGAAGAGGAGAATTCTAGAATGTTGTTGAGGTTTGGTTTTCTTATTTGTATATTGGAGGACAAGTTTGTCCTCATATTTGGTGATTTTAAGAGGACCAGTTCTGTCCTCATATTTAATGACTTTGAGGGGACTGGTTATGGTCCTCAGATTTGAAGAATTGGATAAATTTATAGAAAAAAAATATTGTGTCCTTTGTATATTGATGATTCATCTCTGATCTTATTATATGTTCTACTGTGCTAAAAGAAGTTAGGCATCTTAGTGTTTTTATTTTTATAGTTCAATTGGTTTAACTTTGTATAACTGTGGAAACAATAAACTAGACCTAAGGTGTAGTAAAATCTAACAATGATCTGGCCAAAAGATGGTACAATCATTGTAAAAACAATTTTCAATTTATAAATTTCGTGTGATGATAATGAATAATTAGTTAGTTTGGTGACTAGTATAACTACTTCATTTGATTTTAGTTGGTTGAGTGTTTAAAGGTTATTTTAGATGCCAATAATAGGCACATACAACAAGTATCCCTCAAAAATACCTTATATCTCTCTATGAATGATACCATGAGAATGATACTCATATATATGTATTATCGACCTTGCATGCACCATATATTTGAGTAGGTATTAGTGGATATTTTTATCTACGATGAAATATTCGATACAATAATCCAGTTTATTACAGTTAAATTTACCTTGCCCATTGACGACAAGCTAGTTCGTTCCTCTCTCCCTTGGTCAAGCGACTCCATTCCTTTATTATTCACAAATCGAAATTTCCGAACTGTAATTATAAGGCCAGGCTATATAATTTAAATATTTTAGTCAAGTGTCAATTTAAATTAGGTAAAATTAAAAGATGGTTTTTCAAGATTCATGGTGGGGATTTTACCAGTCAAGAGTCGTCGTGTCAATTTTCTCTCCACCCTAGGTTCATTAATTCAAACTAACCGTTGTAATTCTAATTTATTGTTGGATTATTGATTAGTAAATGAATGTTTTTGTTGTATAATATACAAGATGCACCCAACCGATAAGAGAAAAATCAATTCCTAAGCCCAGGAAGGTTATTTAAGTTAAATATTCCATAGAAGAAGACATTTTGTTTTGTTTACAATTGACCAATAAAATACTATAATAATGGAATATAAGTTACCATCCCCATAGGCCATGTTCATGAAGTATAATTCAATCAATTTGAAGGGTTATATACTTTAATTATATTACTTGGTATATAAATAATAATAATTATAATTATTTTTTATAATAATGGGAATATAAGGTAGATGAAGGATTATTCCTATATTTTTAATGTTTTTGTTTTGGTGATCCATTGATGAATATATGTGATATTTTTCAAAGGAAATTGAACTGACAAATTAGTCTATGCCTCCTTAAGAATTTGGCTAGGTCAATTGCATCAGATTCCACAAGGATAAAGAGGGGTGGGGATTCCTTTACCAATACGATTTCTTAGATGAGGACGGAGTACCCAATATTATACCCATGGATACAACTTCCTCGAAATACTTCCTTCCATCATGATAAGGGGGAGTGAAAAATATTGCAAGGTGAGGATCTAGTTGAGGCTAATGTTGTTGTAAAGGATCCTTCCTTAGAGGGTTTCCATGCATATAGTTTTTCTAGTTTTAATTTATAAGTTTAATTTCTATCAATAACAATATTTATAATATATATATCATACTATTTGAACTCATAATTTAGGTAGATTATGGTAACATACACTTACAACATGATATATGTAAGGAATACACACACATGCTTTTATTTTATAAAATTAACAATAATATAAATATATAGAAATAAATGGAAATAACCAAGCTCAAGTTTACATAAAAAATATTTAAATACGAAGCATATTTGGTATGGGATTTTTCCTTGGAAATAGACACACATTTTCAAGAGTTTTACATGAAACTAAATAGAATAATCTAAAAAATATATACATAGCTCCTTATTGACAATTTTGTGAATAGAATATTGAACTTGGAGCTTTTACTCCTCAAATCAACTTCCTGCTGATAATTTTTTCGAATGACTAACCACTCTACCAACTCCATTGGATACTCTTCTTCTGCAAGGACCCATGAGATGCAATAGAGTTGTATAGAAGTTATCTATCTAGAAATAAGATAAGAGTGAAACCCCTAATATTGAGAAGAAAATCCCCACTTCATAACACTCTCTAATAGACTAAAATATTCAACAATCACCGATATAAAGTTCAAGTATCATGACAACCATCAAACATTATGGTGCAAAAAATGTTTTCCTCTTAGCTCAAGATTTCCTTTTATAGGTTCTTTGGCTCAAGCCACTTTTCCAATTCATGTAAAATTACAATTTACTAAATTACTAATTACCTATTATTCACCCATCAATGTTCCACCCATATGTACAAGTACACAGGTAATTGCTTATTTAAAAATATGAAATAATGAATTATCCTCACCCAAATCCCACATTTTTTATTTTCACTCTTAGGTGTTCCTGTGATCTCCTCCTCATTTCTTATTTGCACATGTAGTTTCTAATCTAGTTATTTATTAAATATGTTTAACTTCTTCCAACCCACTTTTGTTTTCCCACGCTTCTATTTGAATTTGAATCCTTGTTCCTCTTTCTTTTCCTTGATTTATGGGTGCACTAATAATTAGTTTCTTGTTAATTAAATTCACTTTATTTTCATTTCATGCACATTTTAAATGTATATATTTTCTCAAAGAATTTTAGTTAATTAATCAATTCTTCTTGGTTATGATATACTCAATAATCTACATGCTCAATTATACTATCAATTTAATTAACTTTTCCCTTTATGTTATAATGCATGAACTGTATGATCATTTTTTTGAAATGAAATATTCATGTTAAGACAATCATCATTTCTATGCTATAATGAATCTTATTTCAATATACACATGATAATTCATAATTGATACCAAGGATTCCATTCTTCTTCACGCCATTTAAGATTTACCTTTCTATAAGTACCAAGGGTGCCATGTTTATGCATGCTCTTCAAGCATCCAACTTTCTTGATACAAAAATGGTGCAAGTATTGAGACTCTATTAACTCAACCATTGTCACCCTTGTTAAGAGACTAATGGTCATCGAGGAATAAGGTCTCATGACCTTATTGCATTTTCCTTAGTTATACCTTGTGAATGATGGAATTTGTGGTTTACCCTCATTGTAACATACAACCTCCAAGTAAAAGAATCACCAGTGTTTTAACCCAGGTCATGAAAAATGAGTGCTAGTAGGTGGAAACATGAATCCTATTACTCCTCTCTTTATAGTATCACATACACTTTCATGCAACCCCATTATCCATTAGTGGATTGATTAACAAACATGTTCCATGTGCTTGCACACACTCAAATCAATGCATCAAATAGTTCCATAATAAAAATTAAAACATAACAAATTAACCATTCAACATATTATAATACATTTATTCAATTCATAGTCAAACATAATGTTAACACAATCCCATGTCAATATACACATGTGGTTTCTTGTCACACTAGGAAAACCATCAATAGCATCTACAAGTTAATGTATCCAACATTTTCATTTCAAAGTGTCATAATAATATGTGTTGGTAATATCAATTATATCATACCAATCCATTTTAATCCATCCATGTTATCATCATAAAAATATTTAAATGAACCCATTTAAAATCATTACTAAATACTAATAAGATAATTAAAAGGTTTATGTTTCATCGTCAAAGTACATGTCAATAAAACTATGCCATTTATAAACAAATGGCCTCAAATAATAAGATCCAATCTCTTAAACAAGTAGAGACAAATGAGGCACTATAAATTTTCCATAGAATGAACAAATCTATATCTGGTATGTAATGAAATCACTGTATCTTTGGATAAGCTATATGCATTAACTATGTGGTCCCATAATTGTATAGACTTTTATTTTTCAAACACATTTTCTCTCAAAGACAAACTAAAATATTTGGAACTTCCCAATCCATATACATCTGAATATTGTAAACAATGTTTCCTTTCAATGAAATTTTCCAATAATGTCTAATTGATAAATCTATTTATGAATCATATGAATAATGCATTTGATTGCTCATCGATGATACTTTATTACATTTTTATTAGTTTTATTAAGAAAATGTCATATATGCTATATAGATATTAACTAAAAAGT
>JASDQU010013234.1:37742-49839 GCA_032191745.1 Picea mariana
GCAGAATTTCTCTTTACTGAAATCACCAAGCTTCCTAGCACAAGTGCAGACTCACTTATGCTATCTCCATCATGTCTCCACACATTCTACATGATATCCACAACATGATACAATGAGATGTCACAATGACCTCTCTCCTTTATATGTAATCCTTGGGGGTCACCATAGAATCACATCCACAAGTCAACATCAAATTAGGCTTTCCTTATGGGTGTGAAGCCCCAACATAAGCCCACAAATCACATCAACAAACTTGTGAAGCCCCCAACCAAATCCAAGGCAGTTTTCAACAAACTGGAAGGCTAATATGGTTCCAATGAATATTCCCACGTGTCTGACACCTTGTCCTCTTTTGGGAATACCTCCTAAAGATACAAAATAAACACTCCCTGTTAGTGAGGGAGGTATTATCTACCACTCCTAGCTTGTCTCTGAAGTATAAAAACTTCCCCTTCACTTGAGGTTTGTTGAGAATATTTGCAATCTTCTCATCTATGGAAATGTGGTGTAGCTTCACAACTCGCTTTTGCACCTTGTCTCTGAATAAGTGGTATCATATCTCAATGTGTTTTGGCTTATCATGAACCACCGATTTCTCCTAGAGTTTGATACAACTATGATTGTCACATTGAATCACAGTGGGCTCCAACTCTTGTCCAAATAACCCTGCAAGAATATTGTGAATCCAAATAGCTTCACAAATCGTCAAATTGGATACCATATACTCCACCTCTACTGAACTAAGTGCCACAAACGTATGCTTTTTACTGAACCAAGAAACTACTGTTGATCCCAAACTTAAGGAAGAACCAAAAGTACTCTTCCTATCAACTGCACTATCGTCTCAATCTGAGTCTAAGAATCCATGCATCCTCACTCCATCAATCCTGACATATCTCAAATAAAATCCACCTATACCCTGGAGGTACCTGAGCACATGTTTTGCTTCCACCCAATGCACCTGCCTCGGCTCAACCATGAACTGAATCAAGGTGTTAACAACAACAAAAATATATAGCCTGGTGTTAACTAGGTACATCAACAATCCAATCAACTTCCTATACATCATGGGATCCACCAAGTCTGAATCTGAAGATCCCAAAATTCTCAGATTGTTGATCATAGGTGTAGACATGGACTTATAGTCCATCATTCTGAATCTCTTCAGTATCTCAACTACATACTTCCCCTATCTGAGGAAGATCTCTCCTAGTTGTTACCACACATCTAATCCCAGGAAGTAATGCATCAACCCAATGTATTTCATCTCAAACTCTAAAGACAAATCCTTCTTGCATTTGGAAATGAGTTCCTCATTCCCCGTGAGGAATATATCATCGTCATATAATACCAATATAAGAATACTCTTACCAACCTATAAGACATATAGGTTGGTATCGGCTTCACTCTTAGTGAAGTTGAAGCTTTGCAAATACCTGTCAATCCTTGAGTACCATGCCTGAGGTGCCTACTTGATTCCATACACGACTTTATTTAATATGAAAACATGAGATTCATTCCCATGTACATAAAATCCATGAGGTTTCTCTATGTACACCTCCTCCTCAATTACACCATTGAGGAAATTTTTCCTCGCATCCATTTGATGAGTATTCCATCTCATGATTGAAACAAGAAAAATAACTATCCTCATAGAAGTATACATGGCTCCTAGATAAAAAGTCTCCTCATAGTCTACTTCCTCTTTCTAGGAGAACTCTATTGCTACAAACCTTTCCTTATACTTCTCAATATTGTCATCTACAGTATGTTTGATCTTGTATATCCATTTGGAAGTTACTACCGACTTCCCTTTTGGTCTCGGAATTATATCCCATATGTCATTCTTCATGATGGACTGGTACTCCTCCATCATGACATCCTACCAAACTTGTTGGCCTGCTGCTTCCTTAAAACTGGAAGGCTCAGAATCAATAATGTTACTCATAAGAGCCCCATATGAGCCAAATCTCTTTAGTGGTATTCTCTCTCTGTTGGTATTTCTGGGGTTGTATGTCTCTCGACAACCTTTAGGGTCTCACAAAGTGGGCCAAGGAGGGCACCTAGGGGAACGCCCACCTGGGGCGCACAACTCAGCTAACTATGCTGGACCCATTTTCACCTTTTTATGCTATTTAACTATGCGTTCCCTCAGTATATAAGGTGAACCGAAACTCAAATAAATCATTCTTGTCTTTTCCCTGAAGCTACGTGTCACTTGATTTTGTTATCTGAGTTTACATTTCACGTTTTGTTGTATTTTCATTTTTGGGCATTCTCAGGGTTAGCCAGTGTGCCTTTATTTATGGCTACACCCTGGTTGCTCTATTTTCCATGATTCCACATCTGAGAGAGATATTACTCTGTTAGCTAGCAAATATCTCAAGGAGCAAGTCGATTTTCTGCAAGTTTCCTGACGTAGAAAGGAGGGTGCACCAACCTGGGGTTTGCGCCCTTGTTGGTTTCTCCATTGTCGAGATGAAGTTAGTACGCCCTCCTATATGGTTTCACTGAGCTTCTCCCTTTGATCCCCGAGACTCAAACTGATATATCCCCATCCTCTTGGCTACTCTCAGATCATCTCAGCATTGGATCTCCATTGCTTGGTTACCCAAACCAATGGTGCGTCCCTTTTCCAATTTGCGCCCCTATTGAGTTTTTGGTCAACTGCCAGAAAATGTCTTGTTTGGTCACCTCCTCCAGTAGATATCCTTCTTGGTCAGATAAATTGGTATTAGAGCCTCAATATCCATGGAAAACCTTCCAATCTTGAAGATTGAGCCAAAAAGATTTTGGGTTTTTTTTTTCATGAAATAGTCTAGATTTCACCCATTTCAGGGTTTACATATTCATGCAAGAAGATCAAAAGATCTCATATCCCCAAGGGCACACAGATATAGACTACAATAGAGATAAAAGTCATATATCTAAAACAATACAGATCTCTCCCTCTTTACCAGTTCAGCTTCGTTTCTCCAGTGTTTTGCGCCCTCTGTTCACAAAATAAAGCCTGACTCATTTTTCAGTTTGGAAAACTAGGTTCGCTTTGATCTTCAGTTGGCATCACAATGCCTCCATGAAAAGATCCCTTGGCAGTAGACTCAAATTCCAACACTTCAAATCCCATCCAAGATATTGCCTCCGTCCTCAATGAGTTGCTTAGAATGCAACAACAAAACAATCCAGACCACTTTCGGTTGGACACTCGAATCCAAATACCCAAATTTGATGGTCAAACAAATGGAGAAGTTGTGGATTCCTGGATCCGTAGTCTCTCCACCTATTTCAATACTTGTCCAGGCCTTACCGAGGAGAGAAAGCTCCATATTGTAGCCTTACAATTAGAAGGACTTGCACAAACCTGGTGGGATACAGAGCAAGAGAAGACCACATTCGTGATAGAGATTGGGGATGCTCCAAAATCCTCTACTTTCAAACCCATCAGAACTTGGGATCGAATTTCTGAGGCATTGAGAAACCGCTTCTACCCACTCGGGTATGTGCAATATTTGTGCATGAAATGGCACTAGCTACGACAACTCCCTTCACAAGGTGTGAAAGGATACATAGACTTCTTCTGCAAGATGCACCTCTTACTGCATATTCCATATCTGGAGGAGGTACTCATATTAAAATTTGTTTCTGGTTTATTGATTCAGTTCCGTCGATAAGTAGATTTTTTTGAAAATCCAACTTTAGAAAAAAAAAATCAGAGAGATTTGGCTATAGAAAGGAAAGTTGCTCCTAGGGGTCGTACTCCTCAGTCACGGCCCTACACCAGCCCTTATGCCTCTCAACCATCTAGCTCCAATCCTTCAGCCTACTTTACACCTCCTCGGGCTCAAAATCCCATATCCAATACAAATACAAGGACACCCTGATGCTCATTCCACAATACTACCTCACACAATTCATCATATTATCGAATCCTCCAAAATATAAAGACCAAAAAAACCCTACTGACTGATCTCATTGCTCCTGCCCAAGTGGAAGATACCAAAGAAGTTCCCCTGGAAAATCCCACGGAAGTGGATGCCTCGTTGATCCTAATGACCCATGAAGATTCGAACTCCTCTACCCAACCCCTCTTCACTCATAACTGCCAAATTTAAAACTCCTTGGCTTTATTGATTATGGACAATGTAATCCAGAAGAATTTGGTGTCTCAAGACCTTGTCAATCACCTTAATATGGTTACTACTCCCCACCTACAGCCCTATCATCTTAGATGGGGTCCATAAGGATGGCCCCTGCCTCTTAGTTTCTCAACGTTGTCTAGTCATTTTTACCATAGGCCAATTCAAAGATATTTTCCTTTGTGATGTCTCCCCCTTGGATTGTTCAGATTTGCTACTAGGTATCCCATACAAAATCTAAAGAAATGTTATCTATATGGCCAAATCCCACCAGTACAAACTTACCAAAGAAGGCCACACTTATATCTTAACCGCAACAAGACCCAAACCCCCTGCTACCAAAGAACAAATCCCACATGTACATTTAAACCAATGTGTCTCTCTTTGTTTGGTGCGCCCAATAACACCAAACAATACCACTCACCCTGTTCCTGAAACAATGACTCTACTCCTTCAAGATTTTGCAGATGTATTTCAACCTTCGGTGGGACTCCCCCCCTCCCAACACATTTACCATTCCATTCATCTCATCCCCGTCCATCCGCATTACCTAACGCCCCTACATATCGGTTGGCCCGAACAGAAACAGAGGAAATGGAAAGACAATTGACCAACCTCATCAACTCTGGCCACATCCAACCATCATCTTCTCCCTGTGCTTTTGCCGCATTTGTCATCCCCAAAATAGATACTTCATAAATACACTTTGTCACTAATTACCAGGCCTTGAACAAAGCCACAGTAAAAAATTGTTACTCCCTGCCCCCGATTGAGGAGTTACTCAACACCCTCCAAGGAGCTAAATGGTTTACTAAATTGGATTTAATAGCCGACTACCATCAGGTTCTAATGAACCCTGATGATGTTTGGAAAACAACTTTCAAGACCAAATTTGGTCTTTTTGAGTGGAAAGTTATTCCCTTCATCCTCACCAACACCCCAACCACTTTCATGAGGCTCATCAATGACATATTCATGTCACATTTGGGTCAATTTGTGGTCATCTACTTAGATGACATTCTCATCTTTAGCTGGACATGGGACACTCACATGCAACATGTTCGACAAGTTATTCAAATCCTCTGAGAACACAAGTTACAAGTCAAAGAGAAGAAGTCATATTTTGGTCAGACTTCAGTTCCCTATCTCGGCTTTGTGGTCAGCTCAGAGGGTATTCAACCAGATCAAGCCCACATCCAAGCATTGAAGCAATGGTCACTACCTTCTTCAGCTAGGGAGCTAAAAATCTTTCTAGGTGGCATCAATTTCTATCGTAAGTTCATTCCTTATTTTTCACATCTTGCTCGTCCTTTGCATCAGCTCTCAAATAGTTCTTCTACATTTATCTCGACTAAAGAAGAAACTAGTCACTTTGCTCAACTCAAAGAAGCCCTCTGCTCATCCCCTATCTTACACCTGCCAAACCTCTCCCAACCCTTTGAGATTGAGTCTGATGCCTCACAATATGCTATTGGTTCCATACTTAAACATGGAGGACACCCCATTGCTTACCACTCTGAAACCCTGTCCGAGGAAAAGAAAAATTATAGCACCTATGAAAAGGAGTTTTACAGTCTGGTTCAAGCCCTCAAGCAATGAAGGCATTATTTTTTGGGTAAAGAAACAATTCTGCATACAGACCACCACCCTTTGATTTTCATCAACTCTCATTCAAATATTCAGGAACAAAGGCACCTTAAATGGGCCACCTATATTTAACAATTTCACTTGGTCATGAGATATAAGAAAGGCACTTCTAATAATATGGTTGATTTGCTAAGCCAGCCTCCCACTCCATTTCTCTCAATTATAGAAGTGTGTTGTGCTACCTATGACACATGGAAGGATCAATATGCTATTGACCCTGAATTTCAAGAGATTTGGGTGGCATTGCAAACTCCCACGGTGATCAATCAGAACCCCTTCCTAGACTACACTATTCAATATGGGTGGCTCTATAAGTAGATTTTTTTATGTGTTCCACACTCAGGGGACTGTCTCTTTCTCATCATGGAGGCACATACTTCAGCCTATGGGGGCCACTTCGATACCACAAAGACCATCCAACATCTACAACGCCATTTCCATTGGCCTTCCATGCAGCCTCAAGTTGAAAAATTTATCAGAGCCTGTGCATTATTCTCACAATCCAATCCATCCAATTGGAAGTATGGGTTGTATCAACCTCTGCCTCTTCCTTCTCGTCCTTGGAAGTCAATATCAATGGACTTCCTCAATGGACTTCCAACAACCCAAAAGAAACATGATGTAATCTGGGTAGTGGTATGCCACTTCAGAAAAATGGCACTTTTAATCCCATGCACAAAGACTACTACATCAGCACAAACAACTGAACTCTACTTCTGACATGTCTGGCCCCATTTTGGCCTCCCAAGCACTATCCTCTCAGACATAGATTCTCTCTTCCTTGTCACATTTTGGAAGATAATATGGGCGCTACTGGGATTCCACCTCAAATTTTCTACTGCATTCCATCCTCAAACGGATGGCTAAATAGAGGTTTTCAACAGGGTCTTGGTTCATGCTCTCCGAACTCATTTTGGGCGCAGCAAACAATGGGAAAATTACTTGCACATTCTACAACATATCTACAATAAGGCAACAAATTATTCTACAGGATTTTCACCTTTTGAAGTCTGCTTTGGCTTCCAACCAACATCTCCAACCAAGCTCCCACTCACTTGGGCTCCTCAAGGTACCTTCCATCAACAACAAGAACAACTCTCAGCACAATGGTTTCTCCAAAAAAATGCACAACGCCACACTGTAGTAACAACAACACTTAAATCAACTCAAGAGCATGCCAAGCAATGCCATGACAAACAAAGGACCTTCATGTCCTTTCAGTCAGGGGATCAATTCTGGTTACACTTGAATAAGAAGCGTTTCAAAGGCCACCATCACAAGCTTCTTCCAATAATATATGGCCCGTATACCATCCTTGACAAGATTGGAGAAAATGATTTTAGGTTGGATCTGCCACCACAACTGGGAATCCACAATGTTATTAATGTAAATCACTTGAATTTATTTGAGCCTCCCCTCTTGGAAGAACCAATCACCATTACTCATCCAGTGGACAACATTCTGGAATTCCAACTCCCATTGGCCAAAGACACTCTACTGGACACCCGAACCTGCTCTATAAGGCACCAGGGATACACTTCGTATCTGGTATCTCGCCAAGGCCAAACGCCATCTCAAGCAAAGTGGATCATAGCTGAAGTATTGCACAACAATTTTCCTCACCTTCTCATGGAATCTGGGACGCTTCCATATCTAAACAAGGAGGAATTGGGCCAAGGAGGCCACCTAGGGGAATGCCCACCTGGGGCGCACAACTCATCCAACTGGGCTCGACCCATTTTCACCTTTTGATGTTATTTAACTATGCATATGTAAATAATTGTTTCCCTTAGTATATAAGGTGAATCGAGACTCAAATAAATCATTATTGTCTTTTTCCTAAAGCTACGTGTCTCCCTTGATTTTGTTATCTGAGTTTACATTTCACGTTTTGCTGTATTTTCATTTTTGGGCATTCTCAAGGTTAGTCAATGTTCCTTTCTCCATGGTTGCACCTTGGCTGCTCCATTTTCCATGTTTTCACATCTGAGAGTGAGATTACTCCGTTAGCTAGCCAATATCTCAAGGAGCAAGTCGGTTTTCTGCAAGTTTCCTGAGGCAGAAAGGAGGGCGCACCAACTTGGGGTTTGCGCCCTTGTTGGTTTCTCCATTGTCAGGATGAAGTAAGTGCGCCATCCTATATGGATTCACTGATCTTATCCCTTTGATCCCCGGGACTCACACCGAGATAGCCCCATCCTCTTGGCTACTGTAACGTCCCCGACCATCAACCCCACGACTGGGCAACGCTACTACGGGGAACATTCTCATATATATATATATATATATAACATGCATTAAATCAAATTAACACATTTAATGAAATTTAATGAACAATACAGAGTAATCCTATTATTAATACTAACATTCAGACTCAAACATAATTAACAATAAATATCATTGCAACAGAATACATGATAATATTGCAAGCATCACAGACATGCATTTTAATTGATATTAAACACATAATGATACTTATCTTTGAAACTTTAGTAACTCCACCAACTATGCACGCAGACCTTCCACGAACCTCTCAGCCTTCGACCATGTTGATCATCACGTTCAGCAGTGGATCACCCCCAAGCTGGGACTAAGCTCCACTCAAGGCAAAGGGAATCCTAGACTAGGCTGAGGTTACAGGAAAAATGTACAAAGCAACAAGAAGGATTCTCTCCAAGAGCCTTCTTATGCCCACTACTCACGGACTCTCATTCCCCACATTCTTGTTCCACCTGGGAGTATACACCTTCACAATCACATTCCATCGGTGCTTCACCTCCCTCTCTGGGTCTCGACAATAGGTCAGATCAGGAATTCTCAGAGCTCCGTAGCTGGTGTTGGACTCTCTCTAGGAGAAAACCACTTCCCAGCAGACTCTCTCACCTGGAGAGAGTTTCTCACAGGCCTAACAACCTGCCTCTTCTACCATGGTCCTGAAAACTCGGTTCTTCAACCAGTTTTCAACTCAATTCCCTCAAGTTCAGGATAACAACAACAACATCAGCTTTCAGTTAACTCACGGGTGACAGCAGCAACAGGAAAATTGGGTGTGGACGTCCAAAAAATGGCAACAGGCCACTAAGACACAACACGGTTAAGGTAACACCGGTTTCAAGATACGTGACAAGCAATCCACGCAAAGGTCGAACACAGACTCAATTGTTCAGACAGACGGTGTATCGGCTTCTCAAGAAAACATCATAGGCTTCAGGTTTTAGAGCTGCGTGAGGGTATGCATGCAGAGATCAGACGCAGAAGTAACACTGCTCAGACAACTGACGCAAGAATGGAGGATGAACCCCCATCACGGCTTAACTCTTGGGTTAAATTTCATGTGACTGGGCTGACACATGTCGTCCATGAAGTTGCATGCACTCCATCAAGTATGCATACCCTTTTGCACATGTTGGAGTTGCATGCGTTGCCTCTCCGAGGACTTAGGATAAAAACATACCTTTCACACCACTTTGGAATAATAAAAAAAATTTATTCCCAAGGACTTAAGCCCCTAAGCTTAGCCCCTCCTTCCAGCCTTTCAGCCCCCTTTCCCTTACCCACATTGTGGAATCTTAGTCCCACATCACTCTTTCTTCATGATCGGTCTACACGCAACGATGTTTAATATTTATTAATGTTCTACATAATTACATATACAAAAACATGCTCATGGCCTTTAACACTTAGGCTCTCTGGCCTTATAAACACATAATCCCACTAGCTTATCAATACTCGGCTCACCAGCCTACAAAACATGATTACAATTCATAATATAATTGGGAAACTACCGAGGGATATTACAGCTACTCTCAGATCATCCCGACATTGGATCTCCATTGCTTGGTTACCCAAACCAATGGTGCGCCCCTTTTGAGTTTTTGGTCAACTATCGAAAAATGGCTTGTTTGGTCACCTCCTCCAGTAAATCTCCTTCTTGGGAAGATCACAAATCCATTTAGGTATCATGTACTAGCTACTAGGAGGATCTATTAGATCCTCCTCCTCATGATCTAAGGGTCGCTCCCTTGTACTGAATGGAATTGTACTCTCCTCAACCTTTAGAGCCTTTTTCTCCTCACCACCTACTGGGATCTCTTGAGGCCTCTTGGAAGCCAAATCATCCTCAAATATGACATCCCAACTCACCTGAAAATATCATTGTCTTGGAGTGTATATCTGGTAGGCCTTCAAAGTCTCGTTGTATCTCACAAACGTAGCCTTCCTCCCAGAAGGTTATACCTTCATCCTCTTATCTTTAGGAATATGGATATATACTGGACAACTAAATATCCTCAAATTCCCTATCTCTGGTCTCACTTCTATGAATTCCTCCCTAGGAGTCCTGTCCTCCAAGATCCTATGAGGACTCATGTTCTGAACATAAATTTTCGTGTCACATGCTTCTTCCCAAAACTCTAAGGGTATATCCTAGTCATGCAATATTGCTATGGAGGCCTCAAGTATGGTCCAGCTCTTCCTCTCGGCAACCACATTTTTCCAAGGGTTGTAAGGTAATGAAGTCTCCCTTTTAATCCCTACTTTCTTACGATTTTTTTTGAATTCGTTGGAGCTATACTTTCCCCCATTGTATGACCTTGGGACCTAGATCCTCTTCCTTGTCTAATTTTCCACTAGGGCCTTGAACTCCCTGAATCAACTGAAGAATTCAACCTTGGTATTCATGAAGTAGATCCATTTCCTCCTGGAATAATCCCTAATGAAAATCACATAATACTGGCGACCACCCATATATGGAAATGACATTGGTCCACTCACATCTAAATGTACCAGGTCCAATATCCTCTTAGAGATATTATCAGTGCTTTGAAAAGAAACCTTGACATTCTTTCCAAGTGCACAACCTCTACATACTTCTTGATGCCCAGTTCCAAACTCTAGGAGATCTATGACCATCTTTCTTAATACTGATAGAGGTTGGTGATGTAATTGTCCCAATATCCTATGTCAAATTTCGCATGGGATATCATTATCATGCACCAGGGCTTGCGCTGCTTGAACTGTTATCTTTTAAATAATTCCATCACAAGTTCCAATGACTTTTGTTGAATCAAGACTCAAACTCTTTGGCCAGGAAAGAACCTTTCCATTAATGAATGTCATTGCATACCCTCTATATTCCATGGAAGAGATAGAGTAAATTCTTCTTCAGTCCAGGTACATATAATACTTCACTCATCTTGAGATGCTTTCCAGACTTCAGTTGAAACAAAGTTGTTCCAAATCCCTTGACTTCATAATTGGCATTGTCCCTAAGTTGCACCTACAATTTTGATTTCTTCTCTATTATACAGGTGAGTGTTTTTTGTGAGTGTGTCATATGATGAGAATCTCCGCTATAGACTATCCAAGTTTCCTTGGTGACATGCCTAGAATAAGAACAATAACAAGTACAACACTCCTCTAGTGTTGTTTCAAAAAATGTATCTCAACATGATCCCCTTCTCTTCAAATCCAAAGCTCTGATACCATGTTAGATTTTATTGCACCTTAGGTCTGAACTATTGCTTCCATAGTTATACATAATTATCCCAATTGAACTATAAACATAAACACATCGAGATGCCTAACTTCTTTTAGCATAGTGGAACATACAATAAGATCATAGATGAATCATCAATACACAAGAGACACAATTTTTTTTTTTTGTAACTTTATCCAATTATTCAAATATGAGGACCAAAACTAGTCCCCTCAAAGTCACCAAATCTGAGGACAAAAATGGTCCTCTTAAAATCACCAAATCTGAGGACAACATTGTCCTCCAATATACAAAAAAGAAAACCAAACCTCACAATATTCTAGAAATCTCCTCTGCCCACATATCTATTGCAGACCACCTGTACAACCTGCTGAGGTCACCTGACGTCACCTGACGTCAGCCTATACAGACCCGCCCCCGCCTAGAAGAGCTTGTACATATGTACATGACAGTTCCTTCAAAAAATCACATATGTACACGATTGTTCCCACTGTAACCTGCATACATGCGAAAAAATATACGACCACTTCGTACGACTCACTCCATTTCATACAATATCTTCTTTCTCAGGTTTCCTCTCTCCCACACGCGAGGCATGCCTTTCCCTACCAAGAATAGAAAATAGAGAGTCCTAAACCTTAGGCCCTATTTTCCACCCTAGAAGAATTTCCCTTTGTTGAAATCACCAAGACTCCTAGCACAAATGTAGATTCACTTATGCTAGCTCCATCATATCTCCACACACTCTACATGATATCCAAAATATGCTACAATGAGATTTCATAATGACCTCTCTCCTTTATATACAATCCTTGGG
>JASDQU010013234.1:66990-87459 GCA_032191745.1 Picea mariana
GTATGCATATGGTGTATAGTTAAACAAGTTACAATGAACACTAATATTTTTTCAATATATATATTGGAAATCATAATCTAGTTTATAATTTTAAAAAAATTTAAAATTATAAAAAAAAATAAGTTTTATTATTTTGAGGTTAAATGGAAAATTCATTAAACTTATAACAATATGAAATTAATTAAAAAGTGATTAAAATATTAAAATAAAAATTATATGGACATTCTACATTTTTCATTGGATTTATATATTATGATAGTAATTTGAAAAATAAAATAATCATAAGCCTATATACCAAACCACAAATGAGCACTAATATTTGTGCAATATATATTAGAAATCACAATCTTTTGAAAATAAATTAAAAAGTTTATAATTTAAAAAAAAATAAAAATAAAATTACACTTTATTACTTTGAGATTAAATGGAAAATTAACCAAAGATTATAACAATATGAGATTAGTTAGAGAGTGATTAAAATATTAAGGTAAAAATCATATGGACACTACTTTCTTCATTAGATTTATACATTATGATAGTAATTTGAAAAATAAAATAACCATAAATATATACACCAAACCACCATAATGATATAGTATGTTTCACATCCATCAAAAGTGAAATCAAGGGATAATCAACAAGGCAAGCACATGTTAGAATAGCACCAAGAAGCAAGCACAATCATCCAACCAAGAAGAAGTGAGACTCCCAAAAACCAAATATTTTCAACAAATGATCCAAGGCCATGGAGAAAAGGGACTCCATGAAAATGAATCCCCTCATGTGGATCAAAATTCTCCAAATACCTAGTAATATCATCCATCAATATGATGAAAATCACAATGTGAAACCTCATACAACATGAGGTGTAACAATATCCATAGTCTAGCAATTTATTATTTTATGAGAATAACTTTATGTGATTTTCTAGTTTTGAACATATTCATTTTATTCATTAAATCAAAATCCTTATATTCAAAGCACAACTACATAAAAATAATGAGATTCAATATCATACTTAGCAAAAACAATAAGGAAACAATTGTATATATACAATTAAGAAAATAATATCATAAACTATATCATTGTGCAATATCACATTGTGTTGACCTTGGAAAGCCACTAGTATTGATACAAGCAAAAAATGTCATTAATGACACCAAGATAGAGTTAATAAAGGTAACCACTAAATGTAGCAACAATTTAGAAAGAAGAAATGTGGAAATAGTCCTAATTGTATATAATTACATCTAATTTTAAGTTTTCAAAAATTTCTTGTATATTTGCATCCATCTCTATTGATATCTATTGAACTCCTTGATCTCCACACCAAGGAAATAAAATTCCAAAGGATTGCACAAAGGGAGTGAGTGCTCCAAGGAAGTGAAATTTTTATATCTTGTACAAATCTCTAAATCACCAAGGGAGGGAGTGCACCAAGGAAGAGAGTGCTAAGGGAAAATGTGCTAAAAGAGTTTGATCGGGGAGAGAGTGTGCTAAGGGGTAGATTGTGATAAAATAGTGTGATAGGGAGAGAGCGTGTTAAGAGGAGGATGTAGAAAAATGAAAATAATTATAACTCTATAGAAAGTTGCCTCACTTTAATGTGAGGAAACAAGAGTGGGACAGGAAATTGCTAAACAAGAATGAGAGAGAAAAATATTTCTAAAGAATAATTGGAGACAAATTGCTAACAAGAATAGGATAGGAAATAGCTCAAAACAATCGTAGAGTAAATTTGCAAACAATAATGGGAGAGGAAAAAAGAAACGTGTAGGAAATGGGTAAACAAGAATGGGATATGACAAAGGAATGAGAGAGAAATTTGTTAACAAGAATAGGAAAGGAAATTTCTAAACAATAATGGGAGAGTGAAAAGGATAGAAGAGGAAATTGATAAATTAAGAATATCATTAATCCCATAAAAATCCATTTGTCATTAAATAACTACATGGCCAACTAAAAGAGTACATCTCAATGCATTTCCTTTTTTATTAAGATAACAATTGTCATTGTATATCATCAAAAAATTATCATACCACTCAAGTTAGATAATTGAAAGTCAAATCATGCTAATCATGAGATTGAAGAAGGGACAACCAAACTTTCTTTAAGGTTCCTATGAACAAGAATATTAATATATAATAAGAAGAGGATATTATTCTTGAAAGAGGAATCCACCTTGATTATACTACTATGCTTGAGAGAGAGATGGTAAACCATTCCCAAATATCCCCCTCAATAAGAATATTATGCCTTGGGAAGGGTTTACCAACCCTTCATGTGATCTTTCTTCCATATGAACACTAAGATTAAGGATGGTCGGTCATCCAACCCTTCATGTTGATCACCCTAATGATGTATACTATGCTTGAGGAATGGTTAGTGAAGCCTTCCTTAGTCCCCTCCCTTGAATTGAATAATATTCATGAGGAAGAAATAATCATCCCTTCCCTAGGATCCTCCTTGATTTGAAAACTATGCTTGAAGAAGGGTTGGTTGACCCTTACTCGAGCTCTACCTTGAACTAAATACTAAGCATGAGGATTTGTCAACCAACAATTTCTCAATATACTCTATGATGAGAAAACTATACTATAGGAAGCATCAATCCACCCTTCCCCATGCACCCTCTCAAAGAGAATAATATGCTTGAATAAGTGTCAGAAAACCCTTCCTTGGGATTTCCAATGACAAGAATACTAATCTCGAGATAGGGTTAGTTGATCCTTCACTATTCCCCCCCTATAAGTGAATATTGTTCTTAAGTAATGGTTGATAGACCCTTACTCTCCCTCCCCCTTTAAATGAATACTAAATGTGAGTAAATGTTAGTCGACCCTTTCTAGAGATCCTCCATCATGAAAATATTGTGATTGAGGAAGGGTTGATGAACCCTTTCCTATGCTCTCCCTTGATGAGAATACTATTCTTGAATAAGGATTGGCTAATCATTCCATTAGTCTCACTCAATGAGAATATGAATATTTGTTAAGGTTCCACCAACCCTTTCCTATTCTCCCACTAGAGACAAATATAATGCTTCAGGAGGGGTCGACCAACCCTTCTTTGGCTTCCCCTTTGAAACAAGTTCAAATATTAATAAAGGTTTGGATAACCCTTCCCCAAGATCCTCTGTTATGTGACTATTGTGCATGAGGGGTTTTCCAACACTTCACCATGCTCTCCCTTGATGTGAATATTATTCTTGAGGAAGGGTCGACCAAGCATTCCCTGGTATCCCACTTGGTGAGAATAGTAATATTGAGAAAGGGTTGACCAAGCATTCCCTATTCTCCCCCTAGACATGAGTAGTATGCTTGATGACGTGGATGAAGAAATTGAATATCCAAGAAGGGAATAAAACTATGAAAGAGGGAGTTGTAATTGAAAAATGAATTGAACTCCCAAGTGGAAGAAAGGAGACAATTAGATGGGTACACCTAATGATAAATAAAGGGAAATATACAACCAACAAGAGGGTCCAAAAATGATGAACTCCCCTATTCTTATCTTGTATAAATAAGATAAACTTAATAGAGAATGTTCTTTTTAGTTTTGACCCTTGTAGACTATTCTATGAATTGGTAATGCGGAGAAGCCATTACTAGTCACTTTTTGGAGACTCATTTTGGTATAGGTGTGGTGTGGTACTATTCCCTACTTGTTTATGTTGGAATTATTGTAAGAATATTACTTCTATTGTATACAATTCTCATGCAAATGAAGTTTTATCCCTACTATTTTGTTTCAACCAGTTGTTAGTGGTGAATATGAAATGGTTATTGGTTATTAATATTAGGCTAAACTGATTTGATGACTGGTAATTTCACTGTTTTGGATATTATACCATAATAAAGTATTTTCCATTCTAATTGTTGGAATGTTTGTTTATTTCATGTTCATTTTTTATTTTCAAATCCTAGCTAGGTGTTAGATTAGGAAAACATTGTTTTGTTAGTCTAGGACTACATTTAGGAATTACAAATTATTTCTTTAAATCATAAAATATGTAATGGTTTCCAAACCAAAATATATATGGGTTCCCTATTCCAAATAATGAAAAGTCTAATTGGGACCTTTCATTGGGGGGAACCCATGATGTTGAAGGTGGGACATTTATCCCTATCAATAGGTTGGTGATTTAGATATCCTATCAAGGGGAGAATGTATCCCAATAGGAGGTTTCTTGACAGTTCCATAAGAGGCCCACCCAAAAGGTAATAAACATTGGTTAAGAGGACGAGATTCCTTTTATGTTGGAATATAATTGACTCTCAAGTTAAGCAAGAGAGCTCGGGTACATGAAGAAAGAGTCTCATGAAAAAATAATACCATGGGAGAAATGTAGTTCCATACCTCTAAGGTGTGTTGATTAACATATTAGGACAACATTATTTTGTTAGTCTAGGACTACATTTAGGAATTATAATTTATTTCTTTAAATCATAAAATATGTGATGGTTGCCAAACCAAAATCTAGATGGGTTCCCTATTCCAAATAATGAAAATTCTAATTGGGACCTTTCATTGGGGGGAACCCATGATGTTGAATGTGGGACATTTATCCCTATAAATATGTTGGTGATTTAGATATCCTATCAAGGGAAGAATGTGAAAAGAGAGGGGCTCCCAATAGGAGGTTTCTTGATATTTCCATAAGAGGCCCGCCCAAAAGGTAATAAACATTGGTTAAGAGGACAAGATTCCTTTTATGTTGGAATATAATTGATTCTCAAGTTAAGCAAGAGGGCCAGGGTACATGAAGAAAGAGTCTCATGAAAAAATAATACCATGGGAGAACTGTAGTTCCATACCTCTAATGTGTGTTGATTGACAGAGCTAGACAATAACATGCCATGTCAATGATTCTAACCTAAATGAATTCCATTGTGGATATGTAGAATCCATGGAATGAGATTAATTTAGGACATAATCGAGAAGAATAATGGAGAGGTATAAAGGGAAACTTCCCTTTCTAAGAGAAATAGGACATAATACTCATTATGGTGGGACTATCAGCGTGATGGTTAGATTGAGGAACCATGCTACCATAAAAATGAAGGACAAAGCGGATTCATTACTTAGTTTTAGAGAAAAAAACTAATAAATTTTAGGAGGAGGAAAGAGATAAGAGGGAAGACCAGTAGATTAATTAGGTTATTAATCTTAATTAACTATTGAATGTTTTCTATGAATTAGAGTGATTTGGTTAGGGTTCACATGAAATAGATGTAACAAAAAAATAACAATGAAACCTAACTAACCATGGTTTAATTTACCAATCTCCTTGTTTGTTGGAAATAAAAGAGAGGGGGAATGAAAATAAATCGCTTAAAAGAATGATGTTTTAGGTGTTAAAGCTACTTGTATTGAACATGAGAGTTGTGGTAGTCCTCCAAGAGGGATGTTCTTCCTCTCGAATAAATGTGTGCACATAGCTCAATAGTCTTATAAAACAAAATTGCACTTGATCTCCATTATAGTGAAATATATAACACTAAAGATACCATTTAAATTAATAGAGCAATTAAGTACACAATTTTGAACCAAAGTGTCATTAAAGGGGTTGATATACCTTACTTTCCATAGCTATGATTGAACCTCCCTTGAGGTAGTAGGGTTTCATCACATAAGGCATTGGGGGGGATTAAGTTAATGGAGACACATTAGGACCAAACTTTAAGCCTTGAAGGTTGAAGCCATTTTTTTTCATGTGTTATAGCTCTGTCTTAGGGTTATCCCTACATCCCAAGTCTCCTCTTTCTTAGTAGGTTTAGTTAGATCTCCCCCTCCTGAGCAGTTTCAGTTTCATCCCAACCAAGAATGTGTTTAAGAGAAGGCATAACTTATTGAAAGTGCATGATAGGGCCTTTTAAATTGCTTCAAATTTGAGGATCTTCATGTTTGACATTCATATTCACTTATTTCATCCAAGGTTGACAGATTGCTGATAAAATAATTATATGATAACAAAAAGATCTCCTACATATTTTATGTAGATGATAGTTACAAGTAATCTATATCTAGATTTGATGGAAATCCATATGTGTCCCTACAAGATATTGAAAAAGATAGAGAGGAATCAATGACACTTTACAAAAAGGAGATAATCAATATAAATAATCAAAATAATGACCTCAAAGAATAAGTGA
Organism: Picea mariana; assembly: GCA_032191745.1. Taxonomy (NCBI): domain Eukaryota; kingdom Viridiplantae; phylum Streptophyta; class Pinopsida; order Pinales; family Pinaceae; genus Picea; species Picea mariana. The sequence goes on from JASDQU010013234.1 coordinate 73,146, forward strand.
ATGATAGGTTAATAAACCTCAGAGAGAGCAATTTGAAGGGGAAAGTGGTACTATGGGATTTCATTGCAAACCATGGGTTTTATAGCCTATACAACATGCATGTTACCTAAAATATGTCTTCTATTATGCGAGTTGTGACTTATGGTTGCAACAGTGTCCAAGGAATCCACGTCTCACTTCATGCCAAAAAACTTTAAAGGTTTAAGGAATTTTTGATCAAGTATACCTCCAATTAAATGACCCAAGATGGATTTAGGTTGTTAAGGATTTGAAATGAAGAATTTAAATTAAGTGTCTCCAAAGGGTCTAGTATGTCTGAAGCAACAACCAAAGGCTAAGAGAGGGAGGACGAACATTGTAAGGGACCCTACCTAAGTACTTAACATCCCTACTTGAAGTCATACATATAGGATAACATAGGAGAAGTTTAAGAAGGTTTTCAAACACAAAAGAAATATAAAACGATGTTGATGTCATCACTAGATGGATCACACACATATACAACACATAGGTGGATTACATTAAAACACTACAAAGATCACACACATGTACAATACATAGGTGGGTTACATTAAAAGATTAATGACAAGAAGATAATAATAATAATAATAATAATCTATTTTTAAGGTCACGGCTAAGCCAGCACACCAAATTGGTGTATGAGACCCCCTTGTTTGTGGGACAAAGGACCCCCCTCCGCCCAGCGATTTGACTGGTAAAGTCTACAGAGGTATACATACCCTACCCCCCTCTGGATTTGAACCTGTAAACTCTTAAGAAGAAACACATGTTCTTAACCATTAGGCTATATGCTTCACATGATAGAAATAAAAAATTAGCATTTTTCTTTATATTTTTTAAAATTAAAAATATATAAAATAATGCAAATAATAATTTAAATCTATTAAATATAAAATACTTACCTTAATTTTCAAATTAATATGATAGTGTGTAAAAGCAATAAAAAAATGTATACAATCAATATGATTTGTATAAATAATATTTACTTACTATTTTAATTATAATTATAGATTAGTAAATTATAATTAGAAATTTTTAAATTGGTTTAGGGAAATGAAATAATTACACTTTAACATATTATTTTTGTTTAACAAATAATATTTATTTACTATTTTAATTATAATTATAGATCAGTAAATTATAATTAGAGAATTTTAAATTGGTTTATTGAAATGAAATAATTATACTTTAACATATTATTTGTGTTTAATACAAATAAGATTTTAGTAATAATAATTCAAATTAAAACAACTTACCTCATACAAGAAAATAGGTTAGGAAAAATAATTTATCATAAAGATAGGTTGATCCGTGTCAAAGTAAGTTGTACAATGACCATAAATATATACTCAATAAATCTATGAGCTTAAAAGAGTGAGGAATATTTATAAATGAAGACCAAAGATGATTTTAAGGATGGAAATTTATATTAAAATGTAGAAACCTGGGCTAATCTTAGTAGTCGTTAATATGAAAAATATAAAATGTTTGGCAATATATTTGGAAAAATATTCAAATTTCTAAGGATTTTATACAATTTCTATAAAAGTTTGGTGATTTTCAAGGTAAAATAATTTTATTCTAGGGAATTTGGGTGAATCATTTTTTAAAAAAATGGAAATTGGTGGATCGTTTTTTGGGAAAAACCATGGAAAATTAGCCCATTTGTGAAATTTAGCCCCTAAAATCATCTATGATCTGAAGACCTCACTCCCGAAGACCAAGATGAATTAAGGAATGAATTTCAAAAGGTAAAATAAGCTAGGAAAGAAGGAAATTGGGAAATAATTAGAAATCGAAAAGCTATTGTTAGGGATATAGATGAGACAAATAATAATAAATAGGAATTTGGGACACTTGGGATCCTTTTTTGGAACTTTCGTGGCTTTCCATGGTGCAAAGGTTCTATGATAAGTTGGATCCCAAGTGATATTGATATTATTTGTCTAGTTGAAACTTGGGAGCATGAAGAGTCTAAGGTCCCTAACATAGAAGGATCTTTCTTGTCGTCGACATGGAACACAACATAGGAGGCATAGCTTGTTATATTAGAAAGAGAATTTCTCCTCACATTCAACTTCATAATATCGACCTTCTCAATCAGTACATTTGGATAGAAATTTCAGACACCAATGCTAAGAATATGTATATATCAATTTGGTATTTTCCACCTATTAATTTTACTTTTTATAAGAAAAACAATCTAGAGAGAAATTGTCCCTATAATAAGTTAGAACAAGATATTTATAGTTTGAAAATTGAAGGTAATATCCTCCTGCTAAGGGACTTTAATGTTAGGAATGCATCTAACCACGCTACTCTTTTAAGCAATGATTACAACCATAATCATTTATGGCTAGATGAGGACCTTGTTTTATCTAATAGCTACAAAAGAAGCTATGAAGACACAATTGATAATTTGTTTAGTATTGACTTGGTCAAGCTCTGCAACTCTCAAGACCTAATAATTTGCAATGGAGTAATGAAGTGGCCAAACTCCAACCAGATGACTTGTATTCATGGGCTAGGTAGTAGTGTCATAGATTATATGATATCTGATATCCGTGTTTCCAACCAAATAGTAACTTTTGAACTTTTAAATGACCATGAACCAAACTCTGATCATAGACCTTTAACCCTAACTCTAAATTTTTCCATGCACTGGAGCACCATTGAAGAGAATTTTGATAATCAAAGGAAATTGCACTTTGACAAAAGTAAAGTTGACCTTTTCTTAAAGGATTTAAATAGTGAATTGCATCTCTTAACTTATAAGGACAACATTGAAGACCTCTATCATAATTTTACAACTACACTTTCCACTTCTATTAACAAGTTCTCTTTCAAGGTGTCCTGTAAAAAGAATAATAGAACAACTAACCCTTGGTATGATAAAGAATGTAAAATTGCTAGGAAAGACATTAGAGATGGTTCTAATAAGTCCTTAAAACTCGGTAAGATCAATATGTACAAATCCCTAATTAAAAGGAAAAAAGGTACTATCAATAAAAGACAAGAACAACTTTCACGACTATCTAAGATGGATCCTAAGAAATTCTGGAGGCAAATTCTAATACGCAATACTAAAGAAAATAATATGATTCCATTAAGGGACTACAATTCCTATTGTAAAAGTCTTTACGATCTCCCTAATGCCATGGACACCATTCCTATTGTCCCTATAGAGGATGAATTTTTTTCTTTGGATGAAATAGAGTTCACGGTTAAGCGGCTTGCAAGTGGGAAAGCTAAGGACAATGAAGGCTACCTATAACATCTCGCTCTTGCGCGCACTGAGTGAACTTATTATTTGAGGACACTTGCTTGCAAGTGATCCAAATTATTATTTTATTGATCGTTTGATTATGATTATAAGGCATTGTGGATATGATGATATGTTAATTTGTGTGTTTATATAGACAGGTGCTATTGACTGGGTTCTCCTGAGTGTGCAGGACTTTGTACCTTGAGGATGCAAAGGCATCAATGAAATCCCTTGGACTCTGAATTGAGTTAGGGAGTGTACTATTGGGTTTTGATTGTTGTTGATATGAAATATGTACATCTGATTAGATGTTATGATGATTGATTATTATTGTTGACATGATTTGTTGATTATGCAGGCTGACAATAGCTTGCCGACCAAACTCACAAGTGGATTAGAGGGGTCGCGCACGACAACTAGAGACCTTGAGGGAGAGGTGTGGACAACAGACCTGCCACAGCCTACTAGCACTCCCTCCATGGCTCGAACTATAGGTTAACGGTTACCTAGTTCGAGAACACCCACGATGTCGTGAGGGTAGATTGCGACAATCACTCACGATGATTCTAAGGGACGCACAATAAGGCAGGGGACTTATTCCTTAGAGGCCCTTAGTCTCCCACAAGATCACCTGGTGGAGTATTGACTCCAGGGGTTTTTGATGTCTACCAAGTCAGTCAAGAAGTGAGTGTCACCCTTGGATCATGTAGTGTGTCCTGAAGGGCACGTCGCACAATGAAAATGGAAAAAGACGAGTGGCACCCTTGGAGCACGTAGTGTGTCCTGAAGGGCACGTCATGAAATGAAAACTGAGAGAGGCAATTGGAACCCTTGGAGCACATAGTGTGTCCTAAAGGGCACATCGCGCAATGAAAACAAAGAGAGGCGAGTGGCACCCTTGGAGGATGTAGTGCATCCTGAAGGGCACATCATGCAAGGAAAACGAAGAGAGGCGAGTGGCACCCTTGGAGCACCTAGTGCATCCTGAAGGGCACATCGCATTTTTATCTAGTAAGTGAATAAACCTAGACGGCATTAGAATGAATGATGTGACAAGTAAGATTTCAAATTTTCCCCTAATAAAAATGTCACCCAACCTAGTGAAATTAAAATCTAGGGCTAAGTGAAACTTGTGATCAAAAGTAATAAATCATAATTAAACATGTGACGAGAAGGGGGTAAGAAATTCAATTAATTTATTAAAATCAAATTATATTGGGGGATTAAATTTTTAAAAAGGAAATGATTTTTTTTCTACATATGATAATTAAATTTTATTAGTTAAAAATAAAAAGGGGTAAAAGGTGATTTTTCTACACTTGCTAATTTGACTTTTAGATAAAAAGGGAAAAGAGGGAATTTAAAAGAAATAGGAAACTAAGGGGAAAAGGGGAAACATAAAGAAAAAGGGAAACATAAGGAAAAATCTGAATGACTAACTTAGTAAGGAATCTTGCCTTTAAGAACTTTCTAAATATGAACTCAACTAGGAATTTAGTAAGGGCGTAAGTCATTTAAAATGTGTCAGGGAATATGGGGACACCAACGAGTGATTTTAGGAATGCTTTTAGGTGGGTGAGGGAAATAGGAATAATTAAATAAATAATGAATTTAATTTCTGGTGCAACTAGGGGAATGGATGACATGTGTACGGGGGAGGTTTTATGTTGATTAAAATAATGAAAAAGAGATTAAATGATAATTTAGGAAAGAAATCACTTAAAACCTCTATAAAAAGGATGGAGGAGGAGGAGTATGGATCTGATCTTTATGCATAACGTTACGCTGCAGAATTTTTGTCTTGACTGACTTATCTTGTGGGAGTTGGGATACCCAACTCGAGTAATGAGTGGTAGCTTGACCTTGCGAGGCGAGTTGGGAGCTATTTGTTTTCTGGTATAATGTGCATGGCCCCTTTGTGGCTCGGGGAGCTCAGGGGGAAGAAGAGTACCCCTAACGTTGGTTGGGAGGTATCGGTGAAGTCACATCGATTGAAAAGTGGGAGCTCAATGGAGTGCGCACAGGACAACGACTCGGAGTTGTCGCCTTGGGCTACGGTACACATGCGTTTATTTGAATGGTAGATTATTATTTTTCTTGTGCTTTCATTATTGTACTTCTATTGTGTAAGGAAATGTGGTTTACTCAACGTTTTTAATCGAGAACTTAAAGTCGTCATAGCTCTACGCTCGCTACTTTTGAATTGATTTCCTTGGCAACCCAATCCCTGATTGTTATGATTGTTCTGTTATGTTTTATTGATCATTATGAAGAAGTTGTGCTTTATATTCCGTCCTTATCCCTAGATCATCATTCCATGCCTGAACAGCCAGCCAAGAGCCAAATTGACTATCGTCACTTCGGTGTTAATAGACCTATAGATTCTAATGCCCTACTTTTTTGTGCGTGGATGATGAGCAAAGGGTAATGTTTCCCAGCTTCCCACCCCTGATTGATTGTTCATGGTTGATTGATTGTTTTGCACCTTCTTGTGATTGAATACCTCTATGTATTTTTTATATTTTATTCTTTGTGATCTTCATGACAGTTTCCAACTCTTAAATGGAAAAATATCAGCGTTGTCCAATTGAATGACGGTGTTTCTTTTTAAACTATTGTTGTTGTGATTAAATTCATTTATTTGACAGCTACCCCTTTGTATGGCAACATTGTTTTAACTATTTGTGAGTGCAATTGATTTTATTTATTGACTGTAAACGATTGTATAATAGCGTTCTTTGTACCTCTTTGTGACTTCGATTTAATAATATGTTTGACATTAATGTTTAATAATAAAGGGGTAGTGATTGGATAATGGGTAGCTATTAAATAATGGGTAGCGATTTCAATCAACTCAACGATTTCCTAAGCAAATTTAGTTGTAATTTTACCTGGGTTTTTAATGTTATTAAACCTACCTGCGTTTTCAATTATCTGATTGCCAGCGAACTCCACTAATTTATACTTGTGTTTGTTTAAACATTTAAGTGACCGCAAAAAATGTGCCTTGATTGGCAATGAGTTTACCCTTTGTTTGAAGGTGTTTTTATTATGCCAGCATTTTGTTTTTGATATGTGTGCATTCATTTGATGATAGGAAGGCGAGTTTATATATTTTTTGAAAATATCTTTCAGGTCTGTGTTTCAATACATATGCCTACATTTTTAAATTTTGTTGACAACATATTATCTAATACCCAGCTTTATATATAGATTTTATATACTAGATTTACCCAGCCGTGATCTACGGATTTACCCATCCTTTACATATAGCTTTGATATTCTGTAACAGTGTTTGTTTTTAATAAATTGATTCGGATTTACCCAACCATTTAATTTACCCAACATTTTATGTTGGCAATGTTCTATATTGTTAGCGTTTTATCTTGGTAGTGACTCATATTCAACGTTTCTTTATTGGTGTTTATTAAATGTTTATATGACAGTGTTTTAATACATAGAGGACAGTGATTATATATAAATACTGTGACATCTAATTTAATAGATGTTGGCAGAGATTAAATGGTAGAATTTACCCATATCTATGGTCAATGATTTAACTGCATTATTGTTGTGCAGGGCAGCGAATTCATATAGCAACTTATGATAGTGATATTCATTTATTAGTTAGTGATATTGTTGATCCCGTGCTTACAAGATGGTTGTATAATTAGACAGTGATGGGTTAGTCCCTATTAAAAGACAATGATGTTTTAATTGAATAGCAATTGACATCAATTTCATTAATCTTGGCAGCAAAGAAGTCAACACTATTATTTAAACAACCATTATATATATGACAACGAATTTGTTCTATATCTATTGTATTAGTAGACAACAATAGTGTATGTATTCAATAATGTATGTATTAATAGACAATAAGGTCATGCATTTCAAAGATAGAGAAATTTATATGTTTCAGTTTCAAGGACAATGAATTATGGTTTAAAAGACAACAATGCTTTTGATAATCGCTATGGTTTAAAAAGGAAGCAATATAATTGATCGATAACTCACAGCAATTACCCTAAAACACAACAATTACAATTTATTGATATAGTTGATATGTGAATAATCTGTCGGTTTCAGTTTTTCAAGAATAGTGAATCCAGGTTATGCGTCAAGGTCAAGTTATGTACAGGAATTTGTCGAGTTAAATAATTTACGAATGAAACCTAATTTAATTGAAGGGACTTATGATATATGGAGTAATTATTCATCTTCACCTCTATGAATCATTTTGTTATTTTGTTTAATGATATTTCATTAGTGTTGAAAATTCACCTATAGATCGATGGAATAGGGGATGGGGTCCAACCATAATAAATAAATTGGACAGTTGGGTTCACTTGAAATCTCCTTAGGATATTTAAAATTTAATGATAATAATATTAGATAAATTGACAAGGGTTGATACAGTTATTTTAAAATGATATATAATAATTAATAGTGTTAATATTGTATATATCATTGAATGTTTTTACTTATATAGAGATTGTTCTAGGTACATGATGGTGCCTTGTATATTAAATAGTGTCAATTGCATCATGTTCAGATCATTGTTGATGCAATGGCATAGCCTTGTGCCTTAAGGCGAATTGAAATGGTTGTTGGTCATAGTTGTTTCACCTCACATGTTTGCCTTGTAGGAAATAGACATACTTTGGATAGCTGAACAATTTTATTTTTGAGTGATGTCATCTTGCGTCCTGTCGACTTGTTGCTTGGGTGTGTGGGCATCATTTTCTTGTCAGTTATTTCGGTCTCCTAGCGCATTGGATTGTCTTGAGTCTATGGTACAGATAGTTTATGTTGTGCCATGGTTATTGCCATGCCTATCACCTGGCGACAACATGATTCCTGATAAGGGGATCATTGTGTGCCCTAATGGAGAGAGGCGAATGATAACTTGGTCATAGTTTGTGCTTCCTGTTGTGGGCGTTGTTCATTGTAGTTGATGTTGGTGCTTGGGTTGTAACGCCTTCAAGAGTTTGGCTTGCACGCCATAGAGGTTTCTAGCTACTGGTCATTAAGGCCATTATGTCGAGATTGTGAATGTTGCCCTTTAGCTTGTAGGCGTTTTCGTGTTTATGTCGGGCAGGTAGTCATTTCTATTTGTCCTTGATTTTTGCTTGTTTCGCCCAGTCACTTGATGTGCTTGTGTGTTTCATCTATTACCGTCATTGCCTTCCTGCCTAAAAACAAAAAAAAATTGCACTTTTTGCTTCTCTTATAGTCGTAACGAGTGGGGGTCGTTACACTACCAAGCTGGAATTTTTAAAATTGGAAGGCCTGTCCTCATCCCTCACATACACAAGCTCTTCAATTTAGCAGTCAAGCAGGGATTCCCTAGACCCTAGACACAAAGCCTCATTGTTTCTATTTTAAAAAATGGGGATAAAAACATTCCCTCTAATTATAGGACCATTATGATTATTCTCATTTTAGCCAAGCTTTATGGAATTATTTTGGAAAACAAGATTATCCTTTCGCTAGAAACTCACTGTAAAAGAGCTAAAGGAAAGGTTGGGTTTAGGAGATATTATTCAATTGTGGACCATATTTCTACCTTTAGGATCATTGCAAAGGAGTTCTGCAATACTAAAACCAATCTTTTTTGTTTTTTTGTTGACATTAGAAAATATTTTGACATGGTTCCTAGGAAAAACCTTTGGAATAGGATGGAAGAGATAAAAGTCCATTTCGAGTTGAGGGTTTCTACAATAAGGATGTATGAGAACATTATTTCCAAGTTTAAGAACACTGAGGCATGTTTGAAAGATATTAAATGCAATATTGGAGTCAAGCAAGGTTTTCCCTTATCCCCTACCCTTTTTGGTATATACATTGACAAGTTATAACATTGCTTGGAAGAAGCAGGTTGTGTTGGCCCTACTCTCACTGGTATAGTCATCAATATTCTTCTTTATGTAGATGATATTGTTCTTATGGTGAGGATTCCCCATGATATTGAAAACCAACTAAGAATTTTCAAGGACTTTTTCTCTAATATGGGTATGATTGTTAATACTAACAAGACTAAGGTCATGATCATTAAATCCAATAATATCACTTATGATACCTTTGTATATGACAACCATAACTTGGAGGAAGTGAATTCATACAAATATCTTGGAATTGATATTCACCACAAACTCAACTGGAATTATAACATTGAGAAAAGGATTATTGGGGGATGGAAAGATTATTATGGGATTGAAAACAATTGTAAATAATTTGATATTTGGATATGGGATAAGAATAAACTCAGCTTTGAGACTCTTGTTACTCATGTTATTCTTCATGGATGTGAATTCTCGGGATGGAGTATCTCTCGTGAATCTTGGAGAAAGATAGAGAAAATACAAAATAATTTTATAACCTATAATCTCAAACTTAAAGGAAATATGCCATATCCCATCCCCCTCTTAGAGGAAATCCTTTCCCCCATTGTGTAATGACCCCTCAGTTGTTACGACTAAAATCGAAGCAAAGAGCGAGATTTATTTTTTTTTAAACAGGATGACAACTACGAACATCTAAACAACACATCTAATGGCGAGCACCACACCCGCATATCAGGCCACAGACAACGACGACTTAACGCACTAGCACAACTACCAACTGGGCGAAACATACAAAAATCAAAGATAGGAATGACTCCCCACCGGACACACAACACGATGACACTTACAAGCTAAGGACAACATCCACATCCCAACACAACGGCCTTGACGACCAGTTAACTAGAACCTCGATGGTGTGTAACCAAACGCACAAAGGCGTTCAACAAAAGTGCCAATATAAACTTACAACAATCAACAACACCCACACAGAAAGCATAGACCTCAGCCAATTTATCCTTCGCCTCTATCCCTTAGGGTGCACAATGATCCCCTCATTAGGAATCATGTCGTCCCCAGGTGATAGGCAAGACTATAAACCTGGCGCTACATATCCTATATGTACCAAGGACTCTAGATAAATCCAACGCACTAGGAGCCGAATACTGACAAGAAGGCTACCCCCATACCCCAAGCAATAGGTCGACAAGACGCAAGATGACAACAATCAAAGGAAAATATCATGCTAATACCCGACTCCGCCAGCAACCCATCCATTAACTGATAAGAAAGATGTCTAAGTGTGAAGGTCGAACTCTTACCAAGCTACTATGGTCATAAATGTATCACTAGGTAAACTATAACAAGCGCTTAACAAAGTCAATAAGATGACTATCACTTACTTATGTTGACCAGTCTAAATTAATCACTTAAACAATGTTAACAGGTCTAAAGAAATAACATTAACAACAAAAATAACATTGACAACATCAACAAGATTAACAATAATCGACAAGTCCAAATTTCATCACTCGCATGTAATTGATGGTATTAACAATATATTAATCGTTGTTCATTAAAACACCCCTGATGTCTAATCAATGCATGAATTGGTGACATTGTAAATCGGTATTATTTAATTAAAAGTGGTTTTCCTTTATACTGAAAAATTATAATGAAATGATTATCTATGGATGCAGATAGGATCTATATAATAAAGGTTATATCTAACCATCTATATAGAAAAATCCCCATCTATAAGCTCTAAAAATGAGGTGTTGTCTACGTCAATTTTTTTCTACAATCAATCGCTGCCATAAAAATACTAGTTTTCAGGCATAACGTCGTCTACTAAAATTCAACATGTTGTGAACAATATCTAGATGCTATCAGCAGTATATTGAATTCGCAGTCACGCCCGACCACCCACACTTAACCAATTCACACACGATTATCATTAAACTCTCTATCAACGTCTATTTACAACAACCACTACAACACAGTAATCGTTGTCCCACAAATTATGAGAATCGCTACACAACCATACACTCTGTCATATCTATAAAAAAAAAATCATACATATTAAGGGTTGTTGTCAAAGGGGTTGTCAAAAACAAGTTCATGGTATGATTAATATTTGAGTGGGGGCCATTAACTCAAGTCACGGTATCAAAATAAAACAACCATCAAACATCCATTGCGATCGAGAAGGTATGGCATAGCTGGATAAGGAAAATTTAATTATATTATTGTTGACTATGAAATTCTGTGTGGATATACAATTGAAGCTATGCCTAACATCCACCAATTAAAAACCAAATCGTTGTTTGTTTGAAAGGATCGCTGACTGTGAAGTCATTGTCCAGTAGGAAGAAATTAAAACGCAGTCAATCAATGGAGAAAGGTTATTGTCAAAAAGGAAAATAAAACAGTTGTGATGTACCAATAGAAACGCCCAGACCCTAAGACGAAACTTCTAGGCATGGAAATGTTGGGCTTAACATTTAGAATGCCCAAACACAAATTCACTGTGGTTTAACTTTGGGAACACTCTGACATCAAAAACAAAAACTCAGGCACAAAATCATTGTGGTCTATCACCAAATCATGGTCAATAAAAAGAGAAGAAATCGTTGAGTTTAAATTCACAATTGCTGGGTTAATTCTCTATGAAAGAAAAAATATATAGTGCAGAGGGAAAATGCAAGCCAGGCCGTCAACGCAAGGTAAATTCGCCATATAAAAAGGTGACGATTTGCAGTATTAACAAGACAAGATCGCAGTGTACTCCAAGCACATCTCCCATCCTTTACACCCAAAAAAGGGGTGTTACCAACACATAAAAATGCAACTAAAACACAGTAAAAAAATGCAGCCATTGCACCTCCATAACACTCAACTATCACACAATCAACTCGCTCTAGTCCAAAGTCAAATCGCAACTAATCCACAGTCAAAATCGTAACTAATACATAGAAAAAAAGGGAAGCTAATGCAATGTCAAGACCAGACATTGTTGATATCTAAAGTCACAGTCATACAATGTATAAATTCGCGGTATATCAATATCTCTGTGTATATAATTCGCAGTAACATATATCTAAATCACTGAGCCAAATACATGATAACGCAGTCATAAATATGTATCATATCGAAGTTGTAAAATTGTGGTTGAGTATATTGAAATGCAGAGAATATTTACCATCAAATAAAACCAAACATAGAGTTCAATTGCCATGATTGTATTACAACGCAGAGTAAATGAAGGAGTTGTGGCGCCAACCATGAATGCAATTTGCCGAGGGTAATATGCCAAGAAGAGTGGGTTGAATGCTGGGTAAGTAAGGGTGAAAATGAAGAGATTACTAAACACAATTTTCAGATGCCGAGAACATTTAGGACGCAGAGGTGATATAACATGCAGAGACCATTGCAAAGGCGGAGATCAAAATGCAGAGATAAGAAGGGGTAAACGGCTAGGCAAGAATCCTTCGCTCATTATCCACGCACATAAAAGAAGGGAATTCATATCTATAGGTCTATTAACACCGAAGTGACAACTGACAATCCAAMTCCTGGCCGACTGTTCAGGCATGGACTGATGATCTAGGGATGAGGGAGAAGTATAAGGCACAACTTTTCACAGTAAATCGACAAAACCAACAGGAAAGTCACAACATTCCAAGATCGGTYGCCAAGGGAATCAAGTCAAGCAGCGAGCTTAAGGCTATGGTGAATTTAATTTCTTAATTAAATGTTAAGTAAAACACTTTCTTTACATAGTTAAAAGTACATAAATGAAGGCGTAAGATCAATAGTAATATACCATGCAAAATAAATCTTATGTATCATAGCTTAAGGTGACAGCTCTGAGTCGTTGTCCTGTGCGCTCTGTGCAAATCCCACTTGCCGACTGATGAGACTTCACCGGTACCTCCCAACCAATGTTAGGGCTACTCTTTCTTCCCCTTAGCCCCCCTAAGACCGAAAGGGGCCGTGCACACCAAACCAAGGAACAACTAGCTCCCAGCTCGCCTCGCAAGGCTAAGCTACCACTTCTCACCGATATGGGTATCCCAACTCCCACAAGATAAGTCATTCAAGTCTAAAATTCTGCAGTGTAACATTATGCATCCAAGAAGAGCTCCATCCTCCTCCTCCTCCCTCCATTATATAGATTTTATAAGTCATTTATTTCCCAATTTCCCATTTAATTTAATTTTTAATAAATTAATTCAGAAAAATCCTCCCCATACATGTGTCACCCATCCCCTTCGTTGCACCAGAAATTAATTTCATTAATTATTTAATTACTCCTATTTCCCTCACCCACCTGAAAGCATTCCTAGAATCGCTCCTAGGTTTCCCCATATTCCCTTACACATTTTAATGACTTACCCCCTTACTAATTTACTAGTTGAGTTCAATTTAGAAAGTTCTTAAAGGCAAGATTCATTGCTAAGTTAGTCATTCTTCTTTTTCCTTATGTTTCCCTTTCTCTTTATGTTTCCCCCTTTTTCCTTTAGTTTCCTAATTATTTTAAATGTCCCTCTTTCCCTTTTTATCTAAAACTCAAATTAGCAAGTGTAGGCTTTACCCCTTTTTCTCTTTTTTATCTTTAGTTAAAAAAAATTTAATTAGCACATCTAATCAAACAATCAATTTTCTTTTAAAAATTTAATCCCTCAAAGTAATTTGATTTTTTTTTGTATAAATTAATTGAATTGCTTGCCCCCTTCTCATCACATGTTTAATGATGATTATATATATATATATATATATATATATATATATATATATATATATACTACAAGTATCACTTAGACCTAGATTTTATTTCATAGGATGGGCGAAATTTTATTAGGGGAAATTGTTTTTAAATATTTCTTATCACATTATTCGTTCTAAGGCCATCTAGGTTTAATCACTTATTACTTAACAACACGATGTGCCCTTTAGGACGCACTAGGTGCTCCAAGGGTGCCACTCGCCTCATTCTATTTCCCTTGCGCAACGTGCCCTTCAGGACGCACTACGTGCTCCAAGGGTGCCACTCGCCTCATTATGTTTTTCTTGTACAACGTGCCCTTCGGGACGCACTACGTGCTCCAAGGGTTCCACTCGCCTCTTTACTAAATTGGTAGACATCAAAAACCCCTGAAGTCAATAATCCATCAGGTGATCT
>JASDQU010013235.1:989-31891 GCA_032191745.1 Picea mariana
ACTTGCCCCAAGACTCCCAAGTCGGCAACATGGGGCTTGCATGCTGCCCACGTGCCCTTCGCCTCCTGGGGATCTGATCTGTCTCCTTCTCCTCCGCACAGTGTCCCTCTCAGCCTCTCTTTGCAGTTAAACCCTTCATTTCACAGCCATAGCTTCTGTTCTGGGGAAATTCGGTAACTCCTGCATTTTTTGTTATGTAAATGCTTGGTAGAATTGGTTACTGGGTGAAGGATTCAATTTATCATCGAGATTCACCTGCAGAGAGAAGATGGGCTTCTCGTAGAGGATATTGGTAGTGATCTATGTGGTGTGGATTACTGTTCCTAGGGTTCAAACTGAGGACGCTGGTATACTGACTCGTGGTTTATTGCATAGCCCAAGCCGTGAGTTAACTCATAGTCGAATACTGGCTAGCTTATTTCAGTCCTGTGCTATAATTTCAGTGCAATGCAACGTAATCTGTGAAAGGAAGGAATTAATTTGTGCAGTGTTGGCAAAATAATCAATATGCATTTGTCATACATCCTGTCTGAAAGAGCCATCATTTCTGATAGAAACGGTATATTTGCAATGGGTATGCGTGCAGCGACCAACCAAACTTTCAGATGAATTTTTCTTGGTTATACCAGTAAACAGGTATTAAGTCTACTAAGAAAGGAGATCTCCATATTTTGTCAAATGTTTAATGAAGTTGTTTGTTATAATTTCTTCAGTATATCCGATATAATCTGCACAAGGTTGGAATTGCTCTCTGCAATATTGGTGGAATAATCAGTGTGTTTTTGTCATACAAGATGTTTAAAAAAAAGTTTCCTTTTTAGTTGAATGTCACCTATAAATGATGTCAAACCAACTGAATTATTGTTCAAATGCGTTTAAAGTCGTGATTTAGAAACAATACAAACTGCCCTATTTCTGTTATTGTATTTTATCATGTTTTGATTTTATAGCTGTCTTCTGTTCTATCTTTACAATAACTGAATTGCATGTCTATTGTTTCTCTAAAAGGTTGTGCTTTGGCGAATTGTTCTGTTATTTCATTATTTCTCATTATTTTTTTTTCTTAATCAAGAAAAAAGTTCTTATATATATATAAATTCAGCCCCTCTGAGAGAGAGCTTCCAGTACTATTCTTGTTTACAGATCTTCACATATATATGCTGGAAATTTAAATATACTTAACAGATTCAAAACAGACCACTGATGTCCCTATCTTTACATAGAAACACTAAACAACTTAAAATAATTGTACAAAATTCATAACAAACCACATGCAGTACTAACAAACAAAACTTTAGCTTCAAGCTGAATTACTGGGAGACATTAGTTATATAGATGTGGTCAATATGTTTGTGTTTAAATTTAATGTCAGTATACAATAATTTAATATCTAATATGCTTGTCAATTTTTATACCATCGTAGTCTTCTTGAACTCCAGATCGCCCTTGAAAGCCTCCATTTGGGTGCACAAGGAACCAAACTCGGTAACTCGAGATCGCCGTGGAAGGATCAGAAATGCGCGAGCCAACGGGAGAATAAATGGAGAATAAATGGGCCATCCAACCAACGAGAGAAGGAGCACCAATACGTTATCCCCAGTCAGCACATCAGACATCGGAGCTATCATCAACTCAGGAAATACTGAGATACATAGACATCATGGCGGAGTTATACCTGGTCAGTACATCAGATAGGGAAATGGATAGGTGCTTCCCTCAACAGGGCAGAAACAAAGGAAAGGTAAGGCGTATTTTTATTTCGCGCCTCGGTTGGAAGAATTAAGGCANCAACAAATCAGGTGCTGGACTTCATCTCTTAAATAATTTCTGCAACTTTATTCTCTTATACACATTTACTTTTCTTTGTTATTATATTATTCTCTTATTACCTTTTTTTTTTAATCGGCTAATAGCAAGATAGTCTTACTCAAAATAATAAAAAAAATATCAAAGAAATTAATGAAAAGAAAACATAACCTAAACATAAAATGTAACTATAGAACGTAATAATATAGTATACAGGAGGAAAAGATCTGAAAACTGGGATCTGAAAGATCTGAAAAACTTTATAGATGTAATCACACCTTGCCAAAAGGGTAAGTAACATGGGCGAAAGGATTAAATTATAGGGCATGAGGGAGGAAAATGCAATTAAAGAAAACGATAGGGTAGGAGCGTGGACAAGTTCAAGAAATTAAGGAAAATGTAACCAAAAGTTACCATAATGACAACATAAACCTAATGACAAATTCCGAATTCTGTTGCAGGTGCAAGCCCTCCATAACATTTAAACTTCAAATTTTGGTATAGTGCATCCATAACATTTAAGCATCCATAACATTGAAAACCTTGTAAAACGACTTCGTTTTGCCTATGTTTGTTTAGCCATCGAGTGGGAGGAAGCCTTTTGGTCGGGGCAGAGGAGTGTTTGAAAAGATTTTACGCGGGTCTGGGCCAGCTTGATCCAGGGAATTTCTCACTCTATAGGGCTTATAGAGAATGAGAGGGGTTCACTTGACATAAATAGCATAAATAAGACATCACCCACACTAATGCAGTACTGGTAATCAGACAATGTCACAGAAGAATTTTTTTAAAAGCTTTGTAAACTAAAGGGAGTCGGGGCTCAATAATTAAGTCAAGATGGGTCAGGAACGGATAAAACCAACAAGTAAAAAAAAAAACTGGTAGAAAAATATAGGCATAAAAGAAAAATGCAGTAACCAAAATCAAAACCAAAATATTTCAGTAAACAACTGAGGTGATATAATTACAAGATTTAACTAGTTTAGTAATTTACTGGTTCTCATTTTAGTGTTTTCTTTTTTTTAAAGCAAATTTTGTCATTGTTTTTTTTTATCTTTTTAACCGGTTTAAATAAATTTCTTTTACATATGCCTATTTATATGCCTTTTTCTTTAATTATATATTGATATGCATATAAATAATATTAGTGGGTTTGGCTTGCAGGAGGAGGATCTGGAGCTAGAGCTTGGCCCTTCAGGCCCAGATTTAGAACTAAGGCGCTCTGATACCAAATGTAATAGCCGGATTTAATTTTACATCAATTTATTTTTGATAAACTAAGATAGTAATTTCATAACACAGTATTTTTATAACAGTAACTTCCGTAACTTAAATTTTACAATGAATAATAAATCTTTCTAACATAATACAACAATGCATAAATTTTAGATAAATACCCAAGTCTGATGCTAATAATCTGTGTTTGCCCGCCGCTTGCTTCCTTCCCGTTTCTGGAAAACACTACCCAAAACCGTCCTCCCTGCCGACTAGGTAGCTCCCTAGCCCCATGATAACAACGGATATCCTAGCCCTCCGTGCCCAAAACCCCCAGCAAACCCCGGTGCACTGTGTCAATTCCACTCAAAATTTCACTCTGCCAATACCCATCTCTGCAAAATTCATCCCCAACTCCCGTAGAATGATCCTCCCCTCCAACTCATTCCCCCCCTTATCCCTCCTTCACCGACTTCCCTTCATTTACTCCCGTATCCCTACATTTATTACCTTATCCTCTTATTTAATGTCTTGTCCCATTTATTTAATGCTTCTTATCCTTTATTTAATGTTTTTTATCCCACTCATATACGTAAGTTTTAATAAATTAAATTATCAACCTTATTAATTCTTTACTCACATAATTAAAGAGTTGATTAATAATTAAATAACCATTGACAATTATGAACAAATAATTAATGATAATTAATTTAGTTAATATTATATAAGAAACAATTATTGTTTAGATAACATCTTAGGAAAATCAGATTATCAATTTAATTATAATTAATAACCCTTTACATTTATTTAAGCAGGGTCATTACACATTCTCTTTCAATTCATCCATTTAATTTTTTAATTTCATCTAGTTTTGGCTGATGGTGAACCCCCTACATGAAGGGAAGGCACACTTTCACCTTTCCTTCACAAGAGGCACAATTACACAACCCTACTCATTCCTTTATTGAGGTAAAAGTGCAAGTACTCACACATATCCTCAAATAAAGTCTTAAGTACCCCTGAAAATGGAATAAACACTTGCTAAATGATGCTAGAAACTATCAGGAAGGATTCTAAATTGCAAAATCTCTCTTGAAAAATGCAAATGTATATCATGCGGTGAGAATGGTAACATGAGGATGTGGATGGCGACATTGTGGAAAATCCAAAGTCCATGAATTACCTACAAGAATGCAACTTGCTATTTTTTTGACCACTTCAAACCTATGGGAAAAAATCAGTTACTGCAAATGTTGATAAGATATTGGGATCCAAAGCAAGACACTTTCACCATAGATGATGAACTTATTAAAATTGAAGTGGATGATATAAAATTCATCATAGTTTTATATTGACATGGGGCATTGGTAAACTTGAAAGGGGGTGGTCACGAAGTAGGTCCATTGGTGATTCATGAATCTATCAACATATATTTCTTCGTGGGAACTCAAACAATGAGCTCCCAAGTTCCCATAAATATTATAGAAGACCTTAGTTTTAAGATGATTCTCCTGATGGGAGTCAGAGAATATATTTCCATGGCACCTCACTTAGTATCACGCTGACAAATGTACCATGGTGTAGAGTTCTTGTGACCTACAATATTTGACTAGTTCACAGGAATTTTGGAAAAATTGAAGGTCCATTTGACATATTGCGAAATGGTATTAAAAACCAACTTTGGGTACATAAGAATACTATGTAATTTATTTATTGAGTGATTTTGAACAATTATTACATACATCTTACTCTCCCCTCTTGGGATAGGATATCCCAAGATGATCCGATAGGTATATCTGATGTACATACTTGGGGGCGAGTGCATCACTAGTGCATTGAATGATGACTTCTTTGACTAGTGGTACCACCATATTATATTCATATGTGACTATCCATATGCCAGATTAAACTTCCAATTGGATCTATATCTGGCGTTTCCCCCAAATTCCACCCAGGGCGATAGTGGTAAGTGAAACCTTTTTATCTTTATCAATTTTTTAGATGATATAAGAATGCAAGAGGTAAATAAGTATTTTTGGTGTGGAATATGACTAACAAAATTCTCTATTGAAAAAAATATTGGAATGGTACAACCAGAGGGTTACCTGAGGCATTGATGCAGGGGCATAGATGAGAACTAGCTTGGGGGAGAGGCCGAAATGGTTTTATAGATTTTGCAGAGGAACTTGGAGGGGTTGAACTACCAAATTCCAATGGCATAGAAAGACAACCTTCAATAGTACATGTAGAGACAAGTGGTTGGAGTACCATGGGCCTAGGTATGACTCTTCTTATGGGTTTTGAATGCAATCATGTGCTACCATGAGACCCATGTTGACTCATGGTTTGAGGCATAGATGTCTGTACTTTTATATATCGACTATATATGTCTTATTGGGGGCTAGGAAGCCCAATTTTGTACACCAAATTCCAATTTTTTGTACTCGATGTCACTTATGATTATATACATAATCTTCATCTTTACCTATATTCACAATGATGTCATGATTTGTTTCCATGATATGTACATGCATGCTTTAATTTTTCTTAATGTTAGAAATTCCAATATAATACATAGTTATCCAATGCATCAGATAAATAATTATAACTTCTAAGAATATGAATGTAAGTAATTAACCCAAAATATTGCTCGAGAAGTCACACCTGCAAGAACTTTCAAAGAAGTGTAGGATTGTAGACCCTATACTTGTCATTTAATTGTGACACTACTAGTTGCGAATCTAGATGAAATACTAGATATCAAATTCCATACAAAATGTATTTTGACAACAATTCAGTTATGAAACTATACTCGAGAACATTATTGGTTTCTAGACCAAGAAATGCACCCCCGGAGGTCACAAGTTTGCCTGCGGGAGAATATATCACCCAAGCAGTGGAAGAAAGGTTTTGGATGTGTTAGATAGCACCATATATGAATCCCACAAACAAGGGTGTATTTGATTCCATATTCCAATGAATAATACACCATGATAAGAAAAGATCAAAGAAAAAAAGAAAAAAACTAACTAATTCTAAATATACTAAAAATACAACAATTACAAAAGGGAATGCCCAAACATTGCTACATAAGCATAGTATCTCTTAAGGTAGAACCCATTGCAAAAATGGTCAGGTGCTTTTCCCTCATAATCCTCTAGTTCATAATATCCTTACAAAGGATGCACCTCACAATGTATGGACTATGCCACATGTGGTTAAATTTACCTTCCCCCGAGGAACCTTTGTATTTATCATAGACCAATACCAAGTCTCCTTTGGAGAAGACTCAAGGGTGGAAAGACTTATCATATTGAACCTTTACATGCTTCTTGTGTTCCTCATTTGTTGTAACCATATCTCTTAGTATCTCATCAGGTTGATAAAGGTTAATGGGTAATTCATCTAAGGTGATGTGTTGGGAAGGAGCTCAACTGCTATTTTGGGTGAAGGGATTTCACATTCAATAAAAAAAACCGCTTCCACCTTATGAACAAATTGGAAAGGTGTGAACTCATTAGAAGTATTCATAGATGTTTGGTAAGCCTAGAGTGTCGAAAAAACATTAGATTCTAGTTGTACTTTCTCACATTGGCAGTCCAATGGAGGTTTCTCTTCAAGAACTTATTGATTTCCTTGACCCACCCATTATCTATGAATAATAGGGAGACAATTTTTCCTGATGGAACCCCGACTTAACGACTAATTTGGACATCATATTATTTTGGAAGTGACTACCATGGACAATGAAAATCTCCCTAGTCACACCAAACTGAGTTATAACCTGATTGAAAATCAAGAGTGGAGCTATCTCATCATCGTTTGCAAAATTTTGGCATGGCCTCAATCCACTTGCTAAAGTAGTCAATGATCAACATAATGTACTTTTTCCCCCTAGATAAATATGAGTGACAAGTTTTGAATCAAGACCATACTTAGTTAAAGGACCAATGGATCATGAAAATAAAAAGTGGAGCAGGGTGTACACACATCTTTCTCATGAAAAATTGTCACAAATGGAATTGTTTTACAACTTCAACTTAATATTTGAAGATTGATGGCCAAAAATATCTAGTGTGAAATATCTTTTGGGATGTTTCCAAACTCTGTAGGTAATCAAAACAAGATCCACTATGACAATAATTAAGTGATTTTTCTTCTTCCTCATGAGTTAAACATCGATGAAAATGTCAGTCCACCCCTCAATGATACATAATTTTTTCGATGATAAGGTATTTATTTTGCATGATGGAAAACACATTGACACTCATCATGAGAGAAGTTAGGAGGGAACCTTTGAGTCTGGAAATATATGTGCATGTGTAGTGTATCTAGGGGAATAATATGGGGTACCTAAGGAGGTAACCAATGGGGAATAATAATATATATGTATTTTTATGTACGGATTACTAGAAGGTTCCATATACTAAATGTAAAGACAATAAATGTAATAGGGATTACTAGAAGGTTCCATCTACTAAAAGGTTCCTCCTTTAGAATGTTCTTAGGTGGTAGGTAGCATTATATAAATGCATATAAATAATGTAATGGGAATGTTGAGAAGTGTTTTATTTGGAGAATATATCATTAGGATGTTTCCCCCTTGAAGAGGAAAGGGATCAAGAGTGGATCTCTTCCTTAAAAGGATTGACTGTATGGTGTTTCCCTACCTCAAGGGTTTTCAATATAATAACATGTGGGTTTTTATATATTGTTCTAGCATTAATTTTTTGAGATTATATTTTTGTATCATTGGTACTTAACAATCGGTATTAGAGAACTTACTTTTTCCACAAAAAAGGGTAAATGTTTTTCTATTTTGTAGTTTTCAAATGAAGAAGAAAAAGAGGGTCGTGAAACTAAGGTCAATTCTTGTAGTTTTTTTTGGATAATTTGATTAAATTAGTTGTATATTTGAGATCCTGTAAGAAAAAAAACCACTTAAAAAAAAAAATTCGTCAAATCAGAGTTTGGAAGGCCCAAATATCGTTGATTTAAAAAAAAAAAAAAAGGTTTTTGTCATGATGACTGCGAGAATGAAAAACTCATAAATTTTGAAAGGGTGATTATATTACTTCCAGATCAGTGCCACTTGATAGAGTATTTTTAGATATTTCTTTTGGTATATTATATGTGGTGTTTCCAATCACTATGCAGGGTGCTACAATGTATGAACAATTTCTCTCTCAAACCCTCATGGGTCTAAAACATGGATATAGGATCAAAATATTTAAATTTTTTCACAATATGTAAAATATAATAGCTAAATTTGAGGACCATTGTATTGTCCGGACTACATACCCTTGTTTCGTGGAAGAATATGATCAAGAATGATTTTCCTGGTATGATTTATTGTCTAATTGTGAGGATTGGTATATGGACAATTTTCATTTTTGTAATGATAACTATATTCATCTTTTATTTGATGACTCTACTCCACCTTATGTAGAGCACATTATGGAGAGTGGTCAAGAGCCTTCTACAAATACTATTTTTTAGTGTTCTCTACTACTAGTGTGTTATGGAGATGATTTTTTGGATATGGAGGGATCTACATATTTGGATTCACATGATCATTTTATATCTTTAGAGCGCCATTTTTAGGTGGATATTGAGTTTCAATATCTTCAGAGAGGATTTCACATGAAAACTTTGACAAGGGAACAAAGTTTGTAGTGGCTTGCCAATTAGAATTTGGGTCCACAATTATCCATGGGACCCTCGTATATGGTTGTACATCCTCATAATAAGCATTAAATACAATGCTTTCCTATGGGTGATGGAATGTAGTGTAGGTAGGGGAATAATATGGGTTACCTAGGGAGGCACCCAAGGGGAGTAATAGTAGAGATGTATTGTTATGTATGGAGGTCAATTTTGATAAATAAGGCCTAGTGTAAACATAATAAATGTAATATGGATTACTATAAGGTTCCACCTACTAGAAGGTTCCTCCTCTAGAATGTTCTTATGTGACAGGTAGCATTATATTAAGGCGTGTAAACAATGTAACGATAATTTTGAGAAGTATTGTATTTGTATCATATCTCATTAGGATGATTCCGCCTCAAAGATCCAAGTAAATAGGAGTACATCCATTCCTTAAAAGGATTGATTGTATGGTGTTTCTCTACCTCAAGGGTTTTCAATATAATAAAGTGTGGTTTTTTCTATATTTTTCTTATATTCATTGTGTGAGATTATATTTGCAGATATTTTTTACTTAACAGTATGTCCTCATGCCAAGGGTCATCCAAAGCAATGAAGAAGAAATACTCATCAAGAAATGAGTCAACTTCAACTTAATCCTCACTAGTATTGGGAAATTCTAACATCAATTCAGTGAAAACCAAAGATTTTTTTAACTTTTTCAGTGAGAAATCAAGATCAAAATCTTGTAGAAACATGGTCAACTTGTTGTACTTACCTAAAATGACTCATTTGGTCAAGAAACACTAGAAAGGATTCACATCCACAATCACAGTGGTTTTTTGGAGAAGAATGTAATGCCACAATTCTTAGACATCATGAACTACTATCAAATCTAGTTTCTTTGCATTAGAAATTTCAACTAAGGGCTAGTGAGAGACCTACTTAGGTAGTACACCATATGCTCCCAGTACAAATCATTTGCCTAATCCAACACCACCCCAATGGTTGATTTATATGCGACAAGGTATAACATGAAGTCCTTGTTGTAGTCTAGAGGACTAAGTAGGGAGGTGACATAAGATAATTTCTGAAGGTGTTGAAGGATTTATATGAAAAATTATCCCATATGAATGGTACCCCTTTCTTCAATAGGTGCATAAACAATTTAGTAACCTCCACATAATTTCTGATAAATTGTCATAAGAAGTTATCCTTTCCTTGAAGTCTCTATAACTGATCCAAAGTATGCAATGGATGCAAATTAACTATTTTCTCAACCTTAAAAATATCAACCATGATCCCCTTATTGGAAATAATGAAACCTAACAATTTCCCAAATATGAGGAAAAAGATGCATTTTTTAGGATTAAATCAAATCATGTAGAAACAAAATCTATCAAACACTGCATACATGTGCATGAGATAATGTTCCCTCTTATGAGAGAATGTAGGAAAATAATCGAGGTATGCTTTAACAATCTTCTTGATGTCATGAAAATCATACAAAATATCCCATTGGAAGGTAGCCCCGACATTTTTAAGGTCGATAGGAATTTTATTGTAAGCAAAGGTCCCGCAAGGAAAAATAAACATAGTTTTATTTTGGTCCTTCAGTTGGATTTGGATTTGATTATAAAAACAAAAAGATCCATGACTAAGAAGAGCTCACTCTCGATACACCTATCAATTATCTGGTTGATGAAGGAAGTTGGATAGTTATCATTTGGAAAATCCTCATTCATATAATGAAAGTCCATGCAAAATCGAATGATTCCCTATTTCTTGTCAACAAGTCTGACGAGATTTTCTACCCTATGACCTTGGGTCTATGTGACAACAAAGCACAACCATATCTAAAATATTGAACCTACCGTCCAATATAGGAATGAATGAAGAAATTATTACTTAGAATATAGAAAGAAGGATCACATACCTTGTATGCCAATGTTTGATGAAGATCCTCGCTCTCGACCTTTGATTTTCTCCAAGCCTTTGTCTGTATGAACCTGCAAAAGAAACCAAGTAGATATTGTAGCAAGGCATATCTCAAATTATATTATAAATGAAATATGTAAATCTATATAAGTAAAGAAAATTCAACATATAATAACTCATTAAACATAATTTCACATAGATTGGAGGAAAAAAGAACTCATTTATTAATCAACATGAATAGGTAAGTTACAACTTGATTCTAACTAACAACATTGCCTTGAAACAAACGAGTTGATTTCCTCCATTGAAATCTTCAAGCATAAACTTAGTAATGGATTACCTCCTCACATGATCTTGAAGGGATAAAAACACAACCAACAATCATATAGGAGAGAGGATAGCATACTGGAAAGTAAATTCCAAATCAAGGGACAATACTCAGAGATTCAGAGAATAAGGAAACTTGAAAACTGAGAGCATGTTCTTGCACCAAGGTTGGCTACCCTCATATACAAAATGATGGGTTCTTATATACCATCATAAATAGGTTGATATGGTTAAATTCCATTGTGTACAAGAAATTGGAGGTTTAAGACTAGGAAAACCCATAAACACCACCAAAAGATACAAACTATTTTAATTTTTCACAAAATTGGGGGCATACGTAATTTGCACCCTATCAAATAGTGTATGTACATGAGTTTCACACTAACAAATAGTGTATGTATGCAAGTTTCACACTAGTAAATAATGTATGTACATGAGTTGCACATGGATGAATAGTGTACATAAACAAAGATACTATTTTTTAAGATGATTTTGGTGAAGGAGAGTGGGAGTAAGGTTTTCAAGCTAAGGAATGGACTAGACCATATCATAAATGTAATATGGGGTGGAAATTTTTTCCATAAAAATAGGCAATGGGTTATACACCCACTCATTTAAGGGAACCAAATAAATGAATCCATCTTTGAGTAGCTTCTCTATCTCTACCTTGATCATAGCCACCTTTCTAGGGTTGAATGGTAACAACTTCTATCAAACATGGTTGGAATTATCATAATTTCTAATCTCATGTTTGATAATATTGGGGTTAATGCTAAGTATTTACTCATAAGTTCAATCCTGAATATCACTCAATTAATTCAACAGGAAAATATAGGTCTTAATCTCATTATAAGAACAATCTTCCCCAATAAGTACACTGTCCATGACATTGGAATTCCTAGAGATGTTGATTGGTATGGTATTTGAGATGTTTTCCATATTCCCCTTGGAATATATACCTTGCATTGCTAGGGAGTTTATACACCAATCCAAATGACTAGTCACTGTGATATTAAAATATCCATTCTCTACTTTTCTCAAATTGGAATGAAATATGAGTGATGGTGCATATATTCCCATAACTTCTCAAATCCAATCATGGCTTCAAGGATGAATTCATTAGAAGGAAAAGAGAAATACAAAGGATCCATGGTAAATATGGAGGCTCAAATGGGAAATATGTTATGATCCAATTCCTCTATTGAAGGAGAAACAAGGTTAGCATTCACAAAGGCCTTTTGAATGGATCGATAAGAAATATCATCCATAGTCAAAGGAATAGTCGTTCCTACATTCCCATTTTCTCATATCGAGATATAAGGATCCAATAGAACCCACATGTCCTTGAAATATGATGTCTTGAAGTAACAAATTTAGATTTTGGGGATCATAGATATTGATGATACCATGTATGTTGGAGTCAATGTAAGAAAAAAACTTCATAGAGAAATTTGACTTAGCAGTGTTCAGTGATTTGTGTTGGAGAGGCCATATGATGCACGTGCAAGTGACATTTGCCCAAATATGGATAAAATTGCAGTAGAGGGTAGGAACGTTCTGAGAGAAGATGAAATTGTCAAAAAAACTAACTCTCAACTCAATGAGAGAGAGGACATGCTCTGGGTAAGATAAATAAACCAACAACTCTAAAACCAATTTAGAAACTTAGTCCATAATTTTTGCAGTAGAGAAAAACATTCATAGCCATTGATCTCGGGGACTCCATGAGATGGGAAACCTACAAAGTTTCATTGTAGGGTTTGCATGTAATTTCTTGTTCTAATTCCAATTGTTTATAATCTTGATGGAAATGACTTCAATCCCTCTACTACCTAGAACACCATTGTGCTCCCTCTTTTTGTTGATGTAGAACAAATAGGATGAATTATAAGTCCATTTAGGCATAAATTGATTTAATTATTAATATTTACTTGACCCAATACCAAATACATGCATATCGGATTTGGAAAGTATATAATTTAATCATGCCATTCAAATATGTAATACCTATTGGAGAGAATTCCAGACCAAATCGCTACTTCCTAAAGTGACTAGTGTCCTTAAATCGCCTGTTTGAGAGTGAGGGATGCATAAATCATCTGTATGTTATTCCTTCGGTTGAATTTTGGAGTTTATTCCATACCAAAAATCAAAGATAATTACCATGAAGCATCTAATTCATGATAATACTAACAAAACATCATCTTCATTGGCATTGGAAGAGCTTTATCAAATTCTTGTAACAAATAAAGACTCTTGATAGAATATACCTCTACACTAAAAAATCATTAGTGTGGTGTCGATGGGTCCAAATGGCCTATCAAGAAAATAAGGGAGAATGCCTGATGAAAGGTCACAATCAAACCTACTCTCATTTTGGGTAGCATTTCTAACTAGTATGTGGGATTGTTGTCAACTAAGAATTAAAAGAAAAAGTAGGGAATATAGTAAATTATCCTCTAACAAATTCCTATAAATTCTAAATATTATTAAAACAAAAGAAAAATAACTAATATAGCTAATTCTAAACTATATTGCGTAGGAAAAAATCTATAGAATGAACACAACATGAAATAATGTCATTAATTGAAGAATTAGTTCATGTCAATAAACAATATGTTAAAACAATAGTGATGCAAATTGAATCACAAATAGTTGTGTAACGAACTTATAGCATTACCACTATATTCACTAAAAATAATAACAACTTAAACATCTCAAATATTGCACACATAAATAGTTCATATGATAAATATTCAAGAGGAATAAATGACGAACAAAAATGTAGAAAAGTCCTTAATGTATTGGAAAACAATCATGATCTCGAAATGACTTCTTCTCTTCATTGTTGAGATAATAGTATCACCATAAAATGATGAGAAACATTCATTTATTACATTCAATGTCTTCCTTTTATGAACCAAGGAACAACTTTCACGTTCTATAATAGCCAATAGTCACAATTCTTCAACTTGTTTATTTTTTTCCCATTAAATGACTTGAATTTCCCCATACCTATTTGTAAATGAATATACAAGTGCTATAAATATAAGTTAAAAATACTCTTGAGTAGTCAATCTCACTCTAGGGATGTTCATGAGTGATATTTACTAAAAATGTCATTGACTCAGCTTGACTATATCTTCTTTTGTTCTTCAAATTTTTCCAGGCATTTTTGGAGTCAATATAACAAATAATATCCTTTTATATTATTCTTCTCTACTTCATATTTCTATTTTTCTCTTGCAGGCTTGATTTGACCTCCTAGAACTTGATTTATGACTGTCTAAACATTGGACAATCCATTTTTTAATTAAATTCATGCCTCTTCTATTCTTCGAATTTTCTAGGGATTTCTGCCATCGACCCGTCAATAATAGTTGTGC
Organism: Picea mariana; assembly: GCA_032191745.1. NCBI lineage: Eukaryota > Viridiplantae > Streptophyta > Pinopsida > Pinales > Pinaceae > Picea > Picea mariana. The sequence goes on from JASDQU010013235.1 coordinate 15,311, forward strand.
CATCATGTTTCACTCTTTGTTGTCTTTCCAGTGTTCTCTCGTGATTATGATTTTGACTCCTATAATTGAAGTTATGACCTTCTAAAATTTTACATTTTATTCCCCTTGAAATTTGTGGAAATCTATTCTTTGAATTCTATGGGTTTTTTTGTTGATGGTATGGATTAAATTCCTCTTCCAACATGTACTCCTACTCTAGATATTTCTAACGAGCTATTTTGGGTTTGATTTGGATTCCTAAAGATCAATATATGGCTAGATGAATTCGATGCTCAACATCAATTGATTTTCTCACGAGTTGATCTGGGTCACTGATCTTCAACCCTAAAAATATCATCCCACATGAATTATGTAATTTGAGCTTCAATGGTATATCATGTTTTTGTCCTCCTTACTTGGTTTGTGTGTAGAACTAGAGGAGGAATAAGACCTAGGGATTTCATAAAACTTTTACTATAGTCCCACCACTAAAATATATTAATACAATAACCTAAGGATATCCTTTGGACTTCAAATAAATCCCAAGTGAGGTAGGTGAGGTAGAAACTCGATGTGAAAAATATCGAATGTGAAAATTCCCAATGGATAATTTCTTGAAGAAATTATCCTAAAATGAAATCTCCCAAAAAGTAAATGTTGAATGCATCACCCACACTAAGAAGGGTGGGGGGGTGAATTAGTGTGTGGACTTTTATAACTTTTCTTCTTGCAAGTTAGTAGTTAAAACATAATTTTACATATTAAGAACAATCAAATCATAATCACAATGGACACAAGAGATGCCAAATGTTTGTGTAAGATTTTGTATAATTGATATGTATATATATGTGAATATAGTAATATGAATTTTCTGAAAACAAACTATTTTGTATCAACATCAATTGAGGTAAGGATCACCAACTCCTTGGAGATCACCAACTCTCAAGCAAGACCCATCTTACCACAAGACCCAACTTGCTGATAGAACGCAATTTATCCAACTAGAGTTCATATAGTATTTCAACCGTCTATAGTAGTAGTGATCCATTATTGAATCAATTCTATATCATGATTAGAGGTATACCATGAATGCTCATCACCACACTTCATCTTCTCTCTGAAATTTGCACCTTCTTCTCTTTATATTCCCTCTGATATTCACGTCTTCTTTACTTCTTCTTCCTCTAATATTTGCCTTCTTCACTTATTCTTCTCTCTGATATTCACACGGACCTTAGGTAGGTATGCCCTTCATTTTTCTCCACAGACCACTCTTTCTTAGTGAGCCTATCTTTTCCACAAGCCCATCTTCTTCACCAAGCACACCATCTCATGAACCAATGCTAGTTTTATTTATAGTTGTTTATGCTAATTTTTTTTTTAAGTTATTGGGCCAACTTGTGCAACAAGTTATAACTAGCTTGTTAATTTACAACAACTTTTGGGACCACCAGAGATCATCATTTCGGTTCTTCAACTTTACACCTGCCATCCCCTTTACTTTCATAAATCGATCATGGGTATGGATCGATTTCCTTCGTCTTTGTGATTACATAAATTGGATCTTCCTTCAAACCATGTTCATATGATCATTGACGTAGAACCACATGCTTATCAATTTAAGCGATGCATTACATTCTGCCTTTTAAATCTCTTTACCATATGACCAATGACATTATTCAGACGTTAGGCGAGATGAGCGCTTGAAAAATTATCAATTCAATGGTCACAGTTCAATCTCTCGATGAGATGGACGATTGTCAGGACTTTGGGACTTTGCCCTTCAAGTCTTCGAGACTTTGCAACCTTCCAAATCTCCCAAAGAAGATTTTTCTAAACAGATTGGATGATTCTAATTTATATCATGGAACTAGATCAATGGTCATATTCAATCATTACATCTATCCTTTCATTGCTTGATCCAACGGCGAGGAATTAATGAAGCATTGATAAGGATGACCGCCATTTACTTCAGGACTTCGGCTATTATACTTATGCTATCCTTCCATTTTATTTTGATCAATGGTTGAGAGTGCACCCAAAGTATTATTTAGATTGGATGATCCATGTCCACTTTGGGACTTCGTCATTCGAGACTTCGGAGGTTTCGAATAAATGCTGCTCCGCTTTCCTCCGGAGTGATCACCTGCTGAGTAAGTCATAAGTGGTGGGGATATCTTGATGTTGGTTAATACTTCCACTTACACTATGATTCCACTGTAGTATATCGACAGTCAAGAATTCTCACGAAGTGATCTTCATATCAGACGTCTCGTGTCCACTTCAAGACTTCGGGACTTTGGCCAAGTATTGGTGGTAAAACTCCCGAAGTAAAAAATCACGTAGTGACATAACTTGATTACGTCACTTGATGATGTGTCATGAGGTAAGTAGCTGTCGTGTGTCACTCAGATTCGTGATTTGTATGTACCTGAAATGTCGATTCAACTTGACACTTGTCATTATCTGATTGCACCATGTGTCCTTGCTGACATAGTCTTGATGACGTGGATCTATTCATGTGGCACATGTTCTTCTCCTAGATCTAACGATTGTCCTCACTCCTAATGTATATTATATCGACGACTAAGAGTGACTTCAAACCTTCGTCCTTTGGGACTTCAGGAATTTTTACATTTGTTGGTGGTGAAAACTCCCGAAGTAAATCTCTCGGAGTGAAGTAACTTATTGACGTCACATGTTGACATGGCATGAGCCAATTTCCTATTGACACTCGTCATCATCTGATTATGCCATGTGTATTTGTTGACATGGTCTATTGACATGGTCTGCCACATGTCCTTGCTGATGTGATCTGCCACATATCCTTGTAGACATGGTCTACTAACATGGTTTGCCAACATGTCCTTGTAGTTGTGGTCTACTAACGTGGTCTGCCACATGTCCTTGTAGATGTGGTATTCTAACATCGTCTGCCATGTGTTCTTTATGAAGTCATCTACTGACCAACAATCCTGATCCAACGGTCATCGTATGTCCTCCGAATCTAATGGTCCTTATTCATTTCATATTTCCGGCTCTCCGGGCTTCTGGTTTTTCAAATCTCAAACTAAAAAATATTGAAGTGAGATTTATCCAGAGCATAACCTCCTAATATCTTTAGAACCTAAACTAAATGTTGTTCTTCGACCATGTTCTCATATCGATGGCTCGATCTATCTATGGTGCTTCTCTTCTATATTATCCTGTCCTTCCACTTAGAATGATCCAACGATTGACGAAAATTTTCATAAATGAGATATGATATATTTTACCTCGCTTATCCTGTCCTTCCACTCAAAAATTGATCCAACGGTTGTGAATATTCTCGAAGTGGATCCACGATCAAGGATGATTGCAGAACGACAAATTTTGAGTGATCTAACTCATCACCCAAAATCCACAATTTGAGGTTGTGTATTGTTGTTGATTCAACCACAATCATCGATCTTCAAAGATATAATATATGATGGTCTTGACTAATTGCGGGATTGGAACTAGCGCGATATTTAATTCTCCTTTGGATCTCCACAATCTATCCCTATCATTGATCTGGCGATTTCACATCTAACTGTCACAAGTCAATCTGACTTAATCTAATCATTTGTTGGATCAACCACAGTCGTCGATATTCGAGTCTATGAGATTTGATGATCTACACCAATTTCAGAATTGGAACTAGCAAGTTGTTTAATTATCCTTCTAATATCCACAATATATCCTTCCCATTGATCTAGCGATTGCACATCCGATGGTCACGAATTAATCCAACTTAATATGATCATTTTTTAGATCAACCACAGTCATCGATATTCGATTCTATGATATCTGACAATCTAGACCAATTGCGGGTTTAAAACTAGCGAGTTGTTTAATTCTTCTTTCTCTCTCCGCAATTCATCCCTGTCATTGATCTTGCTTGTAGATCCAATGGTCACGATCCTCAAATGGTATTCAAGCCCGTGGTCACTCATATGACCAACGTCCATAATATGAGATGATCAACATGATAAATTTCTTGATCAGATGACTGCTGAGGCTTCTCACCCTGAGCTTACGCTTTTATCCCTGTCGTTGATCTCTGCATATTGTTCGATCCTCCTCCTCCTGAGATTACTCTTTTGATTCCGAGCTTTGATCTCTGCATACTATTCTCTCCTCCTCCTAAGCTTATGCTTCCTTCCATTCTCTTTGATCTCTGCATACTGTTTTCTCCTCCTCCTGAGCTTACGCTTCCTATCTCTGCATATTGTTTGATATTTTTTGCTAACTGATATACCGTTGACATCAATGACAATATCATATATGGTAAATCACAATGATAATTCATCGTAACAAAAAATCATCACATCGACTATTGACATAAATGACAATATGTCCAACCATATCCCCCTTTTTCATTGAGGGAAACCCACTAACTTCATATACAAAACTCCCCCTATGATGATGCTTTCCTCTTATGAAGTTTCTCTCCCCCTTTGACATCAATGGAAAAGGGTTTTTCCTCCTATGGTAAAGATTTGTATGTTTCTGACCAGAATCTGAACTTGGGTAACTCTTCCTACAATCATCCTTTTCTTGTCATAACTAAATGACTCCCCCTGTCACTCTTCTTTCTATGCTTATGACTATTCTCCCCCTTTGTTTCTAAAGGGGTAGATTTTTCTGACAAGGCCTCTTTTCTTGTTATCTCTATAGGGTGTCATGTACATCATTTTATACATCAGAATGTTTCTTCTGCAGATGTCGTTGTCCTACTGGAACACTACGCAATTGTATCTCATATTATTCAAATAACCCTTGGATCTCTGCATTGATTCTCATCGATCTCTTAACCAAATGTATCCATATTTATACAAGATGCTTCTTTACTGTACATTGCTCTAAAGTTGTCTAATAAAGTTTATACTATGCTTGTCACATGACTAACATTTTTTTTTCCAACAATAAACTTGACTCCTGTTCATTTGTTCAGTCTTTGCTATACACATCTATGAGTGTCCTGGTTTTTTGAATTTTGTTCTCTGATATTCTATTACTGCAACTTCATTTTTATTCCATGTTTCATTTACTCTTTTTGTTGTATTGTATGAAGCATTTCTCATTGACCGTTTTCTTGAGTTCCAACAGTTATGGGATTTTTGGCCATATCCACTACAACTGTAGCATCTCATAGTGTAAGAATGTGTAGCAATATGTCCAACATGATTGCAGTTCCAACATCTTATACTGTTGTTGAACCCACCAATTTTTTTTCTTCCATGATGCCTACAATCCAATGCTTTATGACCATATTCATTACAAGAAAAACAATAACCATTAAAAGCACTCTCATACCTTCTTTGATTCATCCATGAAGGTGTCTCTCTTCTAAACTTGCTTTGAGGTATATGAGTAGCTTCTAGATGTCTTCCCTGATATGATCTCCTAAATTTTGTAGTGTTGCTTTATTTCTTTAATGCGAAGAACTTGAGTCATACCTTCTTTCACTTTCTACAAATGAAGGAGCTGTGTCAGACCTATCATCATCCTTTACAAATGAAGGACCCGTGTCAAACCTATTTTCACCTCTTACAAATGAAGGACCTGCATCAGGTTTCTTAGGAGTACTGATTTATTCCTTGTTGTATCCAAGACCGAATTTGTAATTTGGTTATCTCTCACTATCCAATATCTCATCCACGGTCATGGAGTTGTTCAAGAACTGGATTTGGGTGTTTGACTTCTCAACTTTCTTTCTAAGATTCACAACCTCTGCTTCTAGCTTATGACATGATTCTTCCTTTTTGTTGAGCTAGTTCCTCACTACCTCCTCCCTTCTTTTGGCTTCTTCAAGTTGGATTTTAACATCGACATAGCTTTCCCTTAGTTCTTTTAGTTCTGTAGGGTTTTTTCTTGGTTCATGATCTTCCTTCTTTTCTTCTTTTGCTTGACTGATTTCATTTTTCAGTCTCTCAATCTCCTCTTCCTTTTATTTTGTTAGACTAGTAACTTCTGTTTTCAATATTTTGATCTCTTCTTCTTTGTTTTCTAACTGAATTCTTTTTTCAGATATGATTTCTTCATTGTCTTTGAGATTTTATTTTATTTCCAAGATATGATTTTGATTTCTAAGCCCATCATCTTCCTTCGTATTTTCTTTTACTTGACTAATTTCTTTCTTCAGCTTCTCGATATCCTCTTATTTTTCTTCTACTGATTATCCTGCTCATATATGATCTTTTCATTGTCCTTGAGCATTTACTTTATTTCAAAGATATGATTTTGACTCTTTTCAAGAAATTCTTTAGTGTAGTCATGAAGATAGCTATAGTATGAATCATTATGGTCATAGCAGTATTCACAGAGACTCCAATCAACCTTTTGTTTGGCCTTTTATAGTTCTTCTTCTACTTCTTCCATGGGATAAATGCTAACATAACATTCTTTTATTGTATCTGAGTCTTCTTCTTTACTTGCAGAGGAGGATTCAATATCAACATTATTGCAATCAAAATATTATGGAGATTCTTTACCTTTATTGATGGCTGAGTCTTCCTCTTCATCCTTGATGGGAATTCCTTATGTGTATTGTATATTGATTTGATACATCTCTTATAACTTCATCCATAAGTCCTTGGAGGATGTGCATAGTCATATGTTTTCCATGATGGTATCTGATAATCCATTGAAAAGAATATTCAATGCTACTTCATTGTTCTTCCTTACTCTTCTTTGGACTGTAATCTTGGATAGATTATTTGATGTAGTTAAATCCCAAGGCTTGCTTACTACTAAAATCCAAACTTCAGATCCTTTTGAATTCAAGTATTGTTTCACATTTTCTCTCCATGAGGAATAATTTGTTCCATCAAATAAGGGAGCTTCAATTGTGGAGAGAGCCATCTGTCGACCAATTTCTTTAGAATCTACCTTCCAGTATTTAAACTGTGCTGAAGGAACCCTCTCTGATACCAATTGTTGAACACATCACCCACACTAAGAGGAGGGGTGAATTAGTGTGTGGACTTTTATAACTTTTCTTCTTGCAGGTTAGCAATTAAAACATAATTGTACAAATTAAGAACAATCAAATCATAATCACAATGGACACAAGAGATATCAGATGTTTGTGTAAGTTTTTTTATAACTGATATGTATATATATGTGAATATAGTAATATGAATTTTCCTAGCACCAACTATTTTGTATAAGCACCAACTGAAGTAAGGAGCATGAACTCCTCGGAGAGCACCAACTCTCAAGAAAGACCCAGCTTGCTGATAGAACACAGTCTATCCAACTAGATTTCATACAGTAGTTCAACTATCTCTAGTAGCAGTGATCCATTATAGAATCAACTCTATCTCATGATCAGAGGTATACCATGAACGCTCATCACCAAACTTAATCTTCTCTTTGAAATTCACACCTTCTTCGCTTTATCTTACCTTTGATATTCATGCCTTCTTCACTTCTTCTTCCTCTGATATTCCCACCTTGTTCACTTCTTATTCTCTATGATATTTGAATGGACCTCAGGTTCATATCCCCTTGATTTTTCTCTGCAAGCCGTTGTTTCTTAGCGAGCCTATCTTTTCCACAAGCCCATCTTCTTCACCAAGCACACCATCTAGTGAACCAATCATGGTTGTATTTATAGTTTCTTATGCTCAAAAATTGTTTAAGTTATTGGGATGACTTATGCAACAATTTATAACTAACTTTCTCATTTACAACAACTTTTGGGACCACTAGAGATCATCATTCAGGGTATTCAACTTTACACCTGCCATCCCCTTTCCTTTCATGAATAGATCACAGGTATGGATTGATTTACTTCATCTCTGTGATTACAGAAATCGATGCTTCCTTCAAACCATGTTCATATGATCATTGACGTAGAACCACAGGATTATCAATTTAAGTGATGCATTACATTCTGCCTTTTAAATCTCTTTACCACATGACCAATGACGTTATTCAAACGTTATGAGAGATGAGCACTTATCAATTCAACTGTAATGATTCAATCTCCCGATGAGATGGATGATTGTCGGGACTTCACAACCTTTAAAATATCCCGAAGAATTTTTTGCCGAAAAGATCGAACGGTTCTCATTTGTATCACAGAACTAGATCAATGGTCATATTCGATCCTTACATCTATCCTTTCATTGCTTGATCCGACGGGGAGGAATTAATCAAGCATTGAGCCAACCATTCACTTCGAGACTTCGGCTATTATACTTACGCTATACTTCCACTGTATTTTGATCAACGGTTGAGAGTGCACCCAAACTATTCTTCAGATCGAATGACCCATGCCCACTTCGGGACTTCGGAGGTTTCGAATAAACGTTGCTCCATTTTCCTCCGGAGTGATCACCTGTTGAGTAAGTCATAAGTGGTGGATACCGCTTGTTGTCAGTTAATACTTCCACTATAGTAGATCGACAGTCGAGAATGCTCCCAAAGTGATCTTCATATCATACATCTTGTGTCTACTTTGGGACTTCGTCATTTGGGACTTCAGGACTTTGGGCAAGTGCTAGTGGTAAAACTCTTGAAGTAAAAACTCCCATTGTGAAGTAACTTGCTTACGTCACTTGATGATGTGTCATGAGCTGAGTAGTTTCCGTGTGTCACTCAGATTCATGATTTGTACGTACCTGAAATGTCGATTCAACTTGACACTTGTCATTATCTGATTTCACCATGTGTCCTTGCTGACGTACTCTTGCTGACGTGGATATCCTCATGTGGCACATGTTCTTCTCTTGGATATAATGATTGTCCTCAATGTATCTTAGATCAATGACTGAGAGGGACTTCAGACCTTCGTTCTTTAGGGATTTTTACATTTTTTGGTGGTGAAAATTCTCGATGTAAATAGCCCAAAGTGACGTAACTTATTGACGTCATGTGTTAACATGGCATGGGCCAATTTCCTCTTGATACTTGTCATCATCTGATTATTCCATGTGTATTTTTTGACATGGTCTACTGACATGGTCTACCACATGTCCTTGATGATGTGGTCTTCCACATGTCCTTGTAGACGTGATCTGCTAACATGGTCTACCGACATGTCCTAGTAGTCGTGGTCTACTGATGTGGTCTCCCACATGTCCTTGTAGACGTGGTATGCTGATGTGGTCTATCACGTGTCCTTGCTAATGTGGTTTGATGACCAAAAACCCTGATCCAACGGTCATCGTATGTTATCCAAATCTGATGGTCCTTATTAATTTCAGATTTCGACTCTCCGGGCTTCAGGTTTTTCAAATCTCATATTGAAAAATATTGAAGTGAGATTTTTCCGGAGCGTAACCTCCTCATATATTTAGAACCTGAACTAAATTTTGTTCATTGATCATGTTCTCATATCGATGGCTCGATCTATGCATCGAGATTCTCTTCTAGCTTATCTTTTCCTTCCACTTAGAATGATCCAATGAATGACAAAAAATTGCATAAATGAGATCTCAGATCTTTTACTTCGCTTATCCTGTCCTTCTACTCAAAAGTGATCCAACGGTTGTGAATATTCTCGAAGAAGATCCATGATCAAGGACGATTGCAGAACCACAAATTGTGAGTGATTTAACTCGTCACCCAAAATCTGCAATTTGAAGTTGTGCGTCGTTGTTGAGTCAACCACAATCATCAATCTCCAAATCCGATGGTCCTTATTCATTTCAGATTTCGGCTCTCCGGGCTTCAGGTTTTTCAAATCTCATATTGAATAATATTGAAGTGAGATTTTTCCAGAGCGTAACCTCCTCATATATTTAGAACCTGAACTAAATTTTGTTCATTGATCATGTTCTCATATCGATGGCTCGATCTATGCACCGAGATTCCCTTCTAGCTTATCTTGTCCTTCCACTTAGAATGATCCAACGAATGACGAAAATTTCCATAAATGAGATCTCAGATATTTTACTTTGCTTATCATGTCCTTCTACTCAAAAGTGATCCAATGGTTCTGAATATTATCGAAGCAAATCCATGATCAAGGATGATTGCAGAACCACAAATTGTGAGTGATTTAACGCATCACCCAAAATCTGCAATTTGAAGTTGTGCGTTGTTGTTGAGTCAACAACAATCATCAATCTTCAAAGATATAATATCTGATGAACCTGATTAATTGCGGGATTAGAACTAGCGCAATATTTAATTCTCCTTTCAATCTCCACAACCTATCCCTGCCATTGATCTAGAGATTGCACATCTGATGGTCACAACTCAATCCAAATTAATCTAATCATTTGTTGGATCAACCACAGTCGTTGATATTCAAGTCTATGAGATCTGATGATCTAGACCAATTGTGAGATTGGAACTAGCAAGTTGCTTAATTCTCCTTCTGATCTCTGCAATATATCCCTGTGGTTGATCTGGTGATTACGCATCTGATTACCATGAGTTAATACGACTTAATCTGATTGTTTGTTAGATCAACCATAGCCATCAATATTTGAGTCTATGAGATCTGACAATATAGAACAGTTGTGGGTTTAGAACTAGTGAGTTTTTTAATTCTTCGTTTGCTCTCTGCAATTCATCCCTATCGTTGATCTGTCTTGTAGATCTGATGGTCATGATCCTCCAATGGTCCTCAAGCTCGTGTTCACTCATATGACTAACATCCGTAACATGAGACAATCAACACGGTCATTTTCTTGATCGGACAACTGTTGAGGCTTCTCACCATGAGATTACGCTTTTATCCATGTTGTTGATCTCTGCATATTGTTCACTCCTCCTCCTGAGACTACGCTTTTGATTTTGAGCTTTGATCTCTACATACTGTTCGCTCCTCTTCCTGAGCTTACACTTCCTTCCGAGCTCTTTGATCTTTGCATACTGTTCTCTCCTCCTCATGAGCTTAAGTTTCCTATCTATGAATATTGTTTGACATTTTATTCTAACTGATATATTGTTGACATCAATGACAATATGTCCAATAGTAAATATCGAAGATATAAACCCAAAGAAATAATCCCAAAATCCTATGTTTGAAAATAAAATAAAATAATACTTTGTGGTTTGGAATTTGAGCTTAAACGATGGTTTTGATTGGTAAAAACCTATGATGAGTATAACTTGAAATGTTGAAAAAGAAGATGAGGTGAGATATGTCCAAAAGAATAAGTGTTGATGGGAAATATTAATATAATGATTCCATAAACAAAACTTCCAAAAGGATGTCTAGAAAATCCTAATAGGAAAGTTTGATGATGGGAAAGCTTGATGAGGAAAAATATTGATAGGCCTATGTTTCAATGAGCCTAGTCATGAAATACTAAAATAATTCTGAGTTGGGTTTTCGATGAAATTTGAGGGGGAAATGAAAATTAAATAATAAAATTGAAATTTAAAATAAAATTGAATAAAAATAATAACAAATAGAAAAAATAAAACAATAAATAAAATAACATAAAATAGAAAAAATCCTCACAACACGCACACACAAACATAAATATAATGAAAAAATTCAAAATATATCCAATTCCCTTGCTAGTTGGAAAAAATAATAAGAATATACATAAGAAATATACATTAGGGATTTAGGGAAAATGCACAATGTAAGAAGTAAATTCCCTAAGTAAAACTAATTTCCCTACCATGTAAAATGATTTCCGTGAAAGTGATTTTTCCATGTAATTCAAAAACCAAGGGTAAGTTTGGGAAAACCATGGACAATTTAAAGAAAACCATAGGGAATAAAAAAACATGTGTAGTTTTGTAAAATCATGGGAAAATTATAAAAATAAATAAATAAACTAAATAATAATAATATTAATAATAATAAAATAGGAATAAAATAAATAAATAAATAAACTATACAAATTATCTACAAAAAAACTAGGGAAAAATGAGGCCAAGTTTTGCACAGGTGTAATACTCTATTTTTGAGTCCCTAGATTATTAATGTATTTTGTTTATTTGATGAAAGGTCATAGTGCCTAAAGAATTGAAAGAGGCCAAAGTGCCTAGAAAATGTAATACACTAGACAGGCAAGGACAAGAATTATAAGGGGATATGATTCCACGATAGAGGGGAAAATCTTAGGGACTAAACCTTTATGCTTTTAAATTATTTTTGTTTTACCCACCTTGGAAATTTGGCGAGAAAGAGGGGGTTACATATTATTATTTTGATATTTAATCCCTGTTCTTGATTGTCTTAGGGGTTGTCCATTCATTCTTACTCCAAAAATTCATTTTGGAGTTGTTCCCCTCAAATTTCACTCTGGTGCTCATTCCTGGTTATGCACGGGGAGGGGAAAACAAATTGTTGAAGGAGAGCAGCCATAGTTGGTTGGATATAATTAACTGTTGATTATTCTAGGAGGGAATGGATGCATTTGGGCATGAAAATAATGGTAGTTGAGAAAGAAATTTACATAGTTGAGAATCATGGGAGTTTCCAGCATTGCGATGTCTTGAACATAAGCAGTAGAGCCCTGGAAAGAAGTGGACATCATGAGGGACTATGTGGCAGTGAAGGAGACCCATTTTCTTTGGGTGTTGTAGGATGAAGGGGAAGAGAGTTGGTAACTAGATTTTCTTTATATTTCAGACACGTGTGAGAGTTTGATTGTTGACTAGTTTGGGAAGTTGAGTGTCATAATGAGACCTATCCTTGTGGATTCATCTCCCTAGCTCAAGCGTGACCTATTGTTGAGACTTGGAGAAGCAGTGTCTAAGGTTAGGTGAAACGTCATTGGTCTGCAGCCATTTGGTGATTGGTTTTGATAAATATAAGTTCTCTCTATCATGGTTATCTCTATGTTTATATTTATTTCCAGTGTGTATTAATTATTAAATATGAAATATCTATCGATAATGTGCCTACTTGCTCGTTATTGTTGTGCATGGAATAATGTTCATTCTTTTGTAGTGTAGCATGAATATTGATTAATGCATGTATTTTTATTGTATTTATTTCATGGTTCATTATTAACTAATTAGTATTAGAAATTTGAAATTATCCCAAGAGGGAGAATTTAGAAGTACCTCAGTAGTGGGTACAAACTCAAATAAGAGCATAGAGAAAATTGTTTTTGGGTTGTTGATCTAGGTGCATTACAGAATTGGATCAAAAAACTATTGAGAGCATATTTGAAGGATGTTGCACCAGGGGACGTTCCCAGCTTTTGGTTTTGGATTTGGGGTCACATTACAAAGTGGTATCAAAGATGTTGGTTACAACATTGGGCCTTTGATGGGGCCTGCTACATGACATAGAATAAGTTCTTGAATTTTTCTTTTGAATGAGTTATCGGATTTTGGAAAACATCGGGGGTAACAATTTATGTGGTTAAATGCTTCTCTTCATCCCTAGAATCCATATTTTGGTGATTCCTCATGGCCCTGACCTCCCAGTGATCCAGATGATTTTTAGCATGAAATGAGAGCGGAGATATAATAAAGCAATGTACAGAGAGATATCAAATATCCAATAATATAACATAAATGTATCAGAGATGAAACCATAAACACAAAGATACATTAATACACAATTTTCTATTAATGAGTGAAATGTACAAAGACTGTAAAAATACAGACTGAAAGACTCACTAGAATGGTGGCAACTTATCTCTGAGAAGAGATGTGTCTTCTACTCTCATTCGCCAGAAGATGATTTTACTATGAGTTTCGAAAGGAATTTTTAACATAAATAAAATAAAAAACCCTAACCCAAGAACATGAAAATCCAATAGTTTTGTGGACCCTGTTTTGGGTAGTTTGGTGTATCAAATTCCCGGGGGTGTAACTTTGGCATATGATCTCCGTTTGGGGCGCACGATAGCTTGTTGGAAAGGTATCATTGACGAGATTCATTTTGGGGGCTCAATCAAAGCCTTTGGATATCATTGAGAAGATAGATCCCCAAAAAACTTCATTTAGGCCCCCAAATGGCCTCAGAAGTTAAAAACTGCTAAAAATAGTAAATTACCAAAATTACAAGAAATTGTTTTTGATCCAGTTGGAAAAGGTGGGTGGCCACCGATATCCACCTAGATCACCCAGTGAAATATTCCTTCACTATTTGGGAAGCCAAATTGACATATCTTCCTTCAAGGAAAGAAAATTCTCAACCACCATAGATCGAGCCTCCCCAAATATTCTTCGTCATTGATTTGCAAGTGGGAATTGAATCCTTTATCCCATATGCATGTGTAAGTTTTCAAAACAAGGGTTTATAATACAAAATAACCATTAGTCATTTGTGTGCGAAAAAGGAGACACAAAACCGTACAGATTCGCACACAATAAAAACTTTTAACAGAAGGGAGTTGACAGTTGGTGGGTTGGTGGGCCCATATTGGTCTCTCCAACCCCTAGGAGTTTTGAGTTTCAACTCTTTGTAATATTATGATATCCCAATAGTGAGTGGTCTATTGGGCGCATATCGGACCCCTGAACCCTCCGAAGTTGTCCAAGCCTATTCCCTCATGAAGTTTTGATAACCTAATACTCAATAGGGAATGGATTATGGGACTAGGTTTCAAGCATTGTGATTTGCAAGAGGATGGAGCACATGCCAATGGTGTCAAGGTGATTTCATGATGATGTAAGAAAACCAACGAGAAGTGTATATGTGGTCGCAGAGGAGTGGAGGAGGTCTATGGAGGTGATGAAATTTCAATATAACATTGTGCCATGTATCAAGACAGGTGGCAGGTTGATCTTGTGCCACATGTTTAGGGTGTCAACTAGACTATTGGCGATTGGATAATGGGCGCTCATGGGTAGAATGAAATGGATTGCCTGGGGGTGGGGGGAAGTATGTCGATAGACCAATATGTTGGTTGGATGATATCCAGTGTGTCGATATTAGATATAAAAAAATTATAAGTGTCGTTGGGTGAAAGGAGCCAATATCTTTATGGGCTATTGCTCTAGTAGTACAGTGGTCCCACATTGGACCCCCAAATCCCCTAAAGTTTCAAAGTTTAGTGTTGACATCCTGATAACCCAATGGGTAAGTTCTCCAATGGGACGATAGCCATGTTAGCCACCATGTTGATGCCATGTCATAACTACATCATATTCGATGCTATCCATCACACATGGAGGGTCCACTTGGATTCCACATCAACATGAAATATATTTGCAGAAGGGGAAAATGCTAGAAATTTTATAAGGGGATAATTTTTTTCTTCAAGCTCAAAATTAAGCAAACGAATAGTCGTTGGAAATATCTTAGAGAAGGAATCAATTTGTGCACCCATTTTTGTTTTAGTTGCAGAGATCACATTCAACTAGGAAGAATATGACTGATGACCTTAAAGAAACAAAACAAAAATTACATAAATTTTTATAGTCATTTTTAAAGAAATGTGTATACATGTTATATTTTTTTTCTAACAAAAATCATGTTGCATGCACACTTTATTGCATAATTAAGGGTATGAACATATTAATTCAAGTTAAGAATGCAGATTCAAAAAATGGAGGAAGGAGAGATGTTAAGCCCTCATATTGGCTCATTACCCCTTAATTGGGGCATATTATATTAGTAATGCTATTTTATTTATTTCGGCTTTAGGCCATTAGTTGTAATTATACCTCCTAGTCTCCTATATATACCGAGGAGACATTTTCATTTTGAATCATTTTGTACTTGAACATTTAAGTGTGGTAAAAGGAGGTTGCCCCCTCGAAGAGGCTTATTATCTGAAATTATCTCTTTTTCAAGGTGTTGAGTACTTTTCCTGAGGTTTTTCTATGCTATATTGATGTTTGGTTCTTAACATATGGTATCAGAGCTCAAGGTCTTGGGGTTTCGCTGCTACATCTGAGACACTGTGAAATTTTTGCTATAAATTGTTTTCTACAATGTTTCAAAAGGAACGTCTTGGAATATATTTAGTAGACAGATCAAGTTACATTGGGTTCAAAATTCAGCTCCTGAGGCCTTATAGTTTCGAAGATACAACCTATACAAGATAGGGTTCTGGAATCATCCTAACATGAGTCATTGCAGAATTTTGGCTATAATGTTTTTTTTATAACGTTTCAGACCCTAAAATATAGAGGCAATTTACAAAAATTAGTAAGGTATCTATGGTAAAAATTTCAGCTTTTGGGTCATCTTAAATTTGTAGATACACCTTGTGTAAGATAGGGTATTTGACTAGTCCTATTGACTAGTCTAAAGAAGGTGTTCCAGGTAAAACAATCATAATGTCTTGCTAGAGTATCCAAATTGAGTGGGACTGGTTTCATTAGATCGTGGACATTCTGTAGTATTTTTGGTACGAGTTTCAGAATTTGATATCAATTATTTTGTGCGGGGCATGCCATACAAGTGAGATCTCCTGGAAAGGCAAAAAATCGACAAGTTGTGAGGAAGTTACCATAAATTCCACTTGGCACATCCAATTTTGATCAGACCTGTGGCATTACAGAGAAGAAATATCAGAGAAATACCTAAAAGAAAGTTTCATACCTAGAAGGGCTGAAACGTGGGAGATAGAACATAATAAATATTATTTAGCAGAACTGCCTCAAAATCAAGATTCAAAAGTGATACTTGGCCAACATGCCACCAAAAAAGGGACCTTCTACACCAAATAAGCCTCCAAAAAATCCTAATTG